>JABUQX010118307.1:37500-85000 GCA_015478945.1 Trachelipus rathkii
TAGTGAAAAGAAGTAGCAGATTTTCGAGATAAAAATGAATAATCACTATTATATGTTAGATATTTTAGATCATAACATATTCTTAACTTCCAAGGCTCCCGACAGGTACGTGGATATTGCGACAGTCGCGCGCTTCATCATTAGTATTGCTTTACTTCATCTTAAGGTGCAGTTTGGAAGCGCTTTCATTTATTGCATTTGTTAGACTTATGGCTACAACTGTGGTGTTAGTATTGGAGAGGGACAGAAGAACTTCTCATTCTTAGTATCTCTCCTTCTTTCGTCGCATCTAATAGTGGTGGGTTTCCTCAGGGGTTCTCTAGTTATATCTTAATTTATTCTTTACTTTATTTCTTTCTTTATTTTACATTAAATGATCTATTCTCACCTGCAATTGCTTAATTATTCTATATCCACTTTTACATATATACTGATTGATATACGACTCACCTTTTCACTCTTCTAAACTCATTTCATATATCTGCCTCAACTCTTTTTACTATCTAATGAATTGTGATCACTATCTCGTGTCTATAGCTCATTTTCCCGATTTCTATTTATCTCAGCTGATCTGGATAGAATATTTATATTTGATTTAGGCTTAGTTACTTCAACCTTGTGGGAATATATCAATATATCTTTATAAAACTTCACAATATTCTACAATCTTTCTACTCATCTAAAACATCCTTTCTAATAACTTTCTCTATATCTTCGACCGGTTCTCGTAGATCCACGAATTTCCTGTGTGCGAATTAATGGTAAATTCATTTGCTTTAACATACTTAATATTGAAGATGTCTGAAATCACTTCTCTAGATCACTCATCACAGACGCGCTTGCTAGCGCACGGCCTCAGCGAGGTAACAAGTATATAACTTTCTAGTCTTAGACACAGTGACGAGACTTTTTCTTCACTCTTTCACTTACTCCTGTGCATGGTGTTTTCTCGCCAGGGCGTTTCTCAGCTTACTCATCAAAAGGGGTAAACCATATTCTTGCGTTCCGCTCATAGTGTTCTGGTGGTTACATAAACTATATATCAGGGAGGAGGTATCTATTCTTCTGAGCAATCTCCACGATACTGTGCCCTGTTTTAGTGGTGATCACAGTGGTGTGCGTAATTCCAAATAAAGTCCTATAAGAGGTGGTTGTATATATCGGATCTTCAATCGGATAGTGTATCTCTCATATTCAATCTTTGCACATAACTATTTATAATTAGTGTGGCGTGCGTCGGTAGAATGATCGTATGAGTACTAAAAGATTAATATAATCTCTTATCTTCTTAATGTTTAAAGAGGTTTAAATGTGTGTGGTGGAGCTAGGGAGGTCAGGGTTTATTTTTTCCAAAGGAGAACTATTATTCTCTCCATATATCAGTGACATATCGGTAGTGTTACCATGCTAAATTTGGAACATGACCAATTTTTATGCGATCTGTGAAGATTAAAACAGTTTTTGATCACAAGTGCAGCGCGTAGTCTGACAGTCTGAGTTTTTAGTGAGATATCTTTAAGAAAGTGTAGTGAATAGTCACGAGATTGGAGAGTTTTTTAGAGACGAGGGAGTCGGGATGCATATTTTCTTTATCTGTTATTAATAATACCTCTGGTTCTGTGGACAATTTAGTCATCTTGACAAATATTAGTTGTGTTTATCACTGCTGGGAATTTCTTATATACTCCTTGATTTTAAAACATCTAATGCTCTGTGCTCATATGATAAAAATTAGCGGCTAGCAAGATGTAGATAATTCTCTTTTTAAAGATTAGCTAATATACTTACCTCTCGCGAACAATTTGAAAATATTGAGCGGATACTGCCTCCGAGTGTCGATTGGGTGGATAATTGTGATTATATGTAATTAGTAAATACTAAAATAAAATTGGTAAAAATTAATTAAATGATGGAAAATATAGTGAACATATTGCTGAAGAGTCAACGTGTAAAGTCAATTTGTGGTGAATTTGAGGTAAAAATAATTATAATAAAATGTAGATGATAACAGTTAAAATGGATATCTTATGGGAGAGTGAAATGAGAGCAAAATCCTGCTGAAAAATAAAGAATTATTGGAGACGTATATCTCTAGTTGAATATTAAAGGAAATAAAATTAACGTATACAAATTATTATTTAATGCATAAAAATTTAAAATTTTATTAGCGCAACGACTTGATCATTATTTTCTAATTAATTATAAAATGAAATTTTACAACCCTTAGTATAAAATATTTAATAGAAAATGATTAATAAATATATATATATGATAAGATAGACTAATGTCAAATCATCCAAGTAATATAATTTATAATGATACTTAAGAATTTAAATATTAGATATATAGGTAATAGTGTGAATAGGATAATTGGATTCACTACTAAATACTCTAAACTTGCTTGCAGGGTGCGCTGGCGGGATGCGGAGCGGATATGCGGGTTATCATATACACTAAGGAGGATTGATCACGAGAGTGTGTCTCAGGTGTGCACAGAGCCACTGCACACGGATGAGCGATATTGAAAGTTAGGTGATTGAGTCATAGAAATTCGTCAGGTGATCTCTTACTGTGTACTTGAAGTTGGGATTCTCAGAGATAAAATTATATTAAATTTAAAAATTGAGTAATTCACCTAATTTTTGATGTTTGTCGCATAAAATAAGTATAAAGTTTTGATTTCATAAATGATGCATGCGCAGTGGCGTAACGCAAAATTGTCGGGCCCTCCTGCAAAATTTAAAGTTATTATTGTTGACCCCCATAATTTATTAATATATATATATATATTATTTATATTAATATAATTATATATATATATATTAATAATATATTATATAATATATATATATATTATATATATTATTATATATTTATATTATATATAATAATATAATATATTATTATCATATATATATTATTATTTCTTACTAATATATATATAGAATATATATATAATATATAATATATTAACTATATATATATATATATATATATATATATATTATATATAATTATTATATATATTTATTATATATATATATATTAGGGATTGCCACCGAATTCTCGGTACTCTCAGGCTCGGCTTTGCCGGAGTTCCGGCCTTTTTATAGATCTCCGGCTTCCAGGCCGGGACCACTAGTTCTACGGTTTTCTACCGGCTGGAGATCTTTGAATTATTTTATGAAAGGTAGTTATTTGAATAAAATAAAAAGTTATATATTTTCATATGATAAGTATAAATAGGAAAGATTCAGACATGAATTAAATTATTATATTTTAGAAAGAATACATGATTTAGAAAAAAATAGTGTAAACATAATTATTTATTATAATATTTTTTTATTATGTTGTAGTGATAATGATTAAGTTTATATATAAACTATACTTATATATATTTATAACTTATAAATATTAATTTATAGTGATGGTGATATGACACTCGATAGTTAATTATCACTTACATTATTACTACATTGACTTATTATATTCTATTGATATAAAACACTTATTAAAAGGGTTTGATATCTATACTTAAAATGACTACCCTAACAAAAAACACACTTTTGATAAATTAGCTTTAAAATGCAATTTAAAGTTACTGTAATGAAATTGGTATAAATAAAACACATTTTGACTCATCTTATTTTCTGGAATCAAAAGGACTAAATAAAATTTATGTATATATATTAATTGATGCTTTATAATTATTTTAAAGGTAAAAATTTAGGTTTATATTATTATATTAATACACTATGCTATTGAATAACTTATAATATTTATATATATTATATATTAATAATATTATATATAATATAATATATTATATTAAAATATAATATATATATTTAATATTACATATATATTTTATAATCGGATAAGATAGCCTACTTCTTGGGATTTATTCTCTATCTTCGTACGGTAACACATTACATTAAATAATAAAGGGGTATATATATTCTACGGGAATGATTAATTAAAAAATAAATATGAAAATAAATAATAAATTGCACAAACCCTTTTTTTATATAATATAATATTGTGTGTATTTATAATATTTTGTAAATTATTGTATCGAAGTCCTATATTCTTGTCGTTTTTGATTTGACATATTATATTATAATAGTCAATACATAATAATTTTATTCTAACCAAACACTTGTGAAGGACAATATTATTATAAAAGTTCGATTTGTACAAGTTTTGCAAAGCGAGCTGTAAATACGAGGGATTATGCTCAGTATCTAGATACTTTTGGTGTATCAAGTTGGTAAATATTGTTCTTGGAGATAAACTTAATATATTATAATTGTAATATCTTATTCTATAGTTAGTAATTTGTGGAACATCTAGTGCAGAGCTTCATATAGCGTATTAATAGTTTTGTGAGTATAGTTTAGGTAATAATATATTCTCTTAAGACTATATATACATATATAAATCGATATTATATTCTCTCTCTACAATATATGATGATACAGCGAATCTGGTTCTTTTCATAATATGATCAGGTTAAAAGTATTGTTGAAGGAATCCATGATCACTGAGAATATCTATGTGACTTGCATAAAATCATTTTTTCTCTATTATCGGCATATAACTATAACCTCTCGCTAATAATCAGTTACACAGATTGTGTGAAGTGCTCTGCGAAAAGTGGTATTAATAATTTCCCAACTGTGAGTTTTATACAAGAGAGTAGAGTATGCAACTCTATATTATTAAAATTTTTCATTATCATTACTACCACCATAACTACGATGGATCAGCAATTAGATTTTTTTTTTTGAATTCGCTAGTAAATTGGAAGCATTAAGTGGAAGCATTTAACGATCTCTTCACTCACAAACATCATACGTTCCCTCAATTATGACTTATGTAGTGTTCACTGAAATGATTTTATAATATCCACAGTAGTTCAGAATTAGTGTGTTTCTAATCTAACTTACTATTTATTCAGGTTAGTTTTATCTCACTCTGCTGCACTTGTTATGTCTCAAGTTGCTTCTGATTACTTTTTTTCATCTGTAGATAATATCGCCTCATAGATCTTGTTTGTAGTGTTTTTATCTAGTAATATTCTATACCTTTTCTTGAACACTATGTAAGCGTTATTCTCTTGTGTTAGTATGTAATAATCGGTGTCGAACGGTTCTACCAGAAGATTTATGAAATTGCATTCTATTATAGTCTCAATATCTCGGCGTTCTCGATCTCTAGGTTGCAGTTCTTTCCCTGTGTGGATATTTGCTGTTGAGCATCGTTTCTGTTATAATGATATTCATTTGTGTGTATCAATAGCATCGTATAATCTCTGTGACAGTAATCTGGTAATAATTTTACTACAATCCATTTTAACTTTTTTATTAAAAGATATTCGCTCAATTATGCTCATTCTTTATACTATGAGACATCTCTTTTAGGAGAGTGTTATGTTGTCTTAGAAATGATATATAAAGAATTAAAGATGTAGATTATATTTCATTTGATAAGTTAGCATATCGCGAACTTTAGAATACTTGTAATACGTAATTATAATAGTTACAATTAAAGTTTACCTCTCTTTAATGGTACCAATATATAATAACGTTTAGTAAATCAAGAATTTAGTACTTTACGCTATGGCAGTTAATACAGATATTAACCGCTATCTACTTTACAATTATTTTGTGTATGCTAAATATTTTTTCATCACTATGCCCATTACTGGCATAGGTATTTATTAATAACATATAATATCTTACATTCAATTCATCCTAAAATCCTCTATTTTCTTATTTTGCAACACTTGAACTTCTGAAAGATCTCATTATTAATTCATCATTTAGCTTTCCAAGTGATTTGCATTTTTCAAATGATTTTTGCGATTTAGATTTATTTATCATGATAAGGTATATTTATGTAAATATCGAAATCACTTAGTACTTTACGTATGGCAGTTAACTTTAGATAAATGTGCTATACTTTAGAGATGCATAACATTTACTTTATTGACTTTCTTGTTTCGAATTCTTCAGATGGTTATCTCAAAAACATTTTTGTAAATTATATGCAAAAATATCTTATTGACATATTCTTAGTATCTAAGCAAAGTTATATTCACCAATGTTTATTCATTATTAGTCCAATTTCATTTCAGATAATTGAATAACCTTCAAAATTGATATATCATAATCATAAAAAGTTAAATTAGAAAATATATCATTTATAATATATTAATTATATATATTGAGAAAAATTAAATAATGCAATATCAAATTGTAATATATTTAAACTTATAAACTATGTAAGGAATGAATAAACTTACTAATTCATAATCTATATACATCTTGTAGCTCTCAATATAACTATATAATCACATTAATTGGTAAATGTTTTGGATGGTGTTATTACTATGTTAAGGAAATACAACATAGATGATCAGCTTATTTTGCTTTTTATAAAATCTTCTAGCTTCTAATCTTTCTATTCATCTCTTCTATATGTATTATTATTTTTGGAGCAGATATAGTTTCAGATTTTTACACAATTATTCTATAACTTAATCATTCTGATTTGAAATTAATTGTTTGGTCCTACACATACTATTAGGAAAGGTCAGTATTTATATCATAATCTCCTCAAATTAGCTTCTACACTTGACATCTTAAGGCTTTCTCTGTCTCGATTTGAGGCAAGTTCAACAGCACTTAATGGTCGCTCTTCGAGGATACAATTCTTCAGAGCTATTCCTGATGCACTCTATACTTGAAGCCATAGATGGTGATATGTATTGTAATACTTTATACAAGAATCTTAAACACATATTATAATATTAAATAATTGTATTCTAATAATATTAAATGTTCTTCTTGAACAGCATCCGATCTTAGAATTAATTATAATTATATTGTTGTGTAATACTAGAGTTTGGAGTATTATTTAATTTTGGAATTAAATATAATGTTAATATCTACATATAAATGTTTTAAAAGATTGTCATTGTAATTGTCGCTAGTAAAGGCCAACATAGCACTATTTCTCTTCATCTTTTGTGAAGATGGAAGTGTGTCCTATGATTTTTTCATGGATTAGTTAAAAATTTTGGTGACTTGAATTTGGTGAGTATGTTCTAGTCTTAGTTATTTAAACAGTGTAGGCTGAACAAATCTTTTTTTTTAGAGGTAGAAGATGATATGGATGGACATGTATCATCATCTGCTGTGTCTGCTGTGTATTATTATAATTTTTTATTTTTTTTCCTGAGCTTACACTTGTTTCTCTCATATGAAGATTCAGATATTATCTCTTTTATATTGTATCTACGAATATAATAATGGTTGGTGTTAGTTCGTGTGTTGGTGTCATAAGTATGTGCTTGCTCACAGTATTAATGTCTATTTAGTGACTATACGTGTAACCAATATACGTCGGGACGTTTTGAACCCTTTCTTTGGATTCCTCTTGATAGTGAATTCAGTACTTTCGTGTGTGAGATAGCAGCTGCGATTGGGTTACTCGAAAAATGTCGGATCGTAGTCATATTTGTGCATATTATACGGGGTATCAGAGCTTAAGCTATCTCACATCTTAAGAATTATTATCACTAGTTAAACTAGAGAAGAAAAAACTTAATATAATATCCGAAAAATTAAAATAAGGCAAGATTTCTCTCTTAATATATACTTCTAATATTATTAATATCATAAAAATCATTATCAATATTAGTTTATATAATACTACTCACTATTGAGAGTATCATTGGTCAATAACTACACATTCCCGAGTTCCTGATGGTACTTCGACGTTTATATATATATTATTATAGGTTTACAGCTACTATTATATATAAATTTGACATAGATATAGTAGGCATACCAGCACCTCAGTGTGATTTATAAACCCTTAGATATAAATTAATATTAGTAATCATAATTGTATTCTCAACGTAGAACATACAAAACAACTCATATATACCTGATATCATCATCAGTATCATTATTCATATAAATATATTATTATTGCACTATCCTCCATTTAGCGAAGCTCAAAAGTATAACTGAAAATAGCTGATAGTGTTATTACTTATCAATAAAAATCAATTTAAAAACAGTACTCAATTAAACATAAATGATTCTAAATACGTTTAATATATTATATAATAAATTGTTTTAAATTCATGAAATTTATAAATATTAAAAAAAAAATTTTTCATTATTAATTTTTGTTAGAATATTATCAACAATTTTTTAAATATCTATTAATGTATTTATATAATTATATATCTAATTCTAAAAATGTTATAAGTAATAATCTATATATAGAAACTCTGAAGAAGATCGCGTGAAGTGTATTTTTAAATCACGGAAGTGTGTTCACTGTCTAAACCGGCCGTTGAGTACATGCCGGAAACTTAATCGCCGAGAAATATAAAATATTTATTACATCTTCTAGAGATCTAGAGATTAAATTTTGGGGTCATACAATTAACCGTACTCACGTCATGGTGCAAAAATTAATATAAATTAATAAAAATTAAATTAGAACATACTCAGTTAAAGTAATAAAATAAATATTTTATAGAATCATTTTTCAAAGTATACCAAATAAACTTAAATGTAATAATATATAATATGAAATAATAAATAATATTACTAAATTAATAATACATAAAATAATAATAATTAATTAAATAATAATAATAATTTTTAATAAATTTAATATATAAATTAAATATATATAATTAGTAATAATATACATTATTATGAATAATATAATAAATTAGCATTTTACTTTATAACTTTATAATATTTTATTCAATCACCAATAGTAATAATAATAATAATAATACTAAAATATATAATATAATTAATAATAATAATAATAATAATAATAATAATAATTAAAAATAATAAATAATAATAATAATAAATTTAATAATAATAAATATAAATAAAATAAATAATAAATAATATAATTAATATAATTATAAATAATTAATATTATAAAATATATATTAAATTTATAATAATATATAATAAATAATCATAATAATAATAATGATAATTAAAATAAATATAAATAATCTAATAAATAATTATAAATTTAAATAATTAATATAATAATAATTAATTACGAGTATGTGACGAACAGTACTTAATCACGTATACATTTTTATTACTAAACTACATTAATTAATTAATAATAACTTCTACTGTCTCTCTCTCTCTCAGTCTCTTCTCTTTCTCTCTCCTCTCTCTCTCTATATATTATATATATATGTAAATTATATAATATATAAAATATTTAATTAATTAAAATAACTATACGACAATTATACAAGGGCGTACTTATATAAACATTCTAATATTACGTTACTATATTCCAAACTATAATGAATATATTTTATTTAGTTATCACTCGGCAGAATATATATATATACTAGATTTTTACATATGATATAATAGTAAGTAACGATGGGGAAGCTAGAATAAACTGAATTTAGCTCACTCCTCTAATTATATATGACTTTCTTTTATTAAATAATTTAGAATTCCAATATATACTCAATCTTTACATCTATATTACATATATGATATACGAGTATGTATTTTTATATCTGAATATTTCACTTATGATCAATACTATTGAAACCATCGTACATTTCTGCCTTATTACAAAACAGGTTTTTAAATTTATACCCAATTCATATAATTATATTTATCATTTATTTGATAATAATACAGGGGTTTTATTTAATTAAGTGTTTATTATTCATAAGTAAAATTTATGCTTAATTAATTGAATAAGTGAGGTGATCGGGTCTACGCTATCTACCATTCGTCATCTATATTATATACGTAAGTCTACGTACCTTGACTATATATATATTAATTATATCTATATATATATAACTGTATATATATATTAAATATATATTTGTTATTATTATTACATTTCCATCGAACATTTTCTTATTTATAAATCGTATTTTTCTAAATTTTAGTAGATATTTGATACTGTTAAGTTTTTATTATAATAATTTCAAAGTATCATTATTCTAAATTTGATTGAATAGAAAGCATTTTAAGATATTATATATTATTTATTTTTTATTTGTTTACATTACATATTTTTATTTAGTTATTAATATATTAAAAGATTAATATTTATTGTGTATTAAGTATTTTTAAACCTATTTATTATTTATAAACATAAGTATTTATAAACTAATATTTATTATATACTATATAATAAATTCTATTAGATAATTATATACGATATCACCAAATCGGCATACTTGGTGTATAGGCAAGAAGATTATCTCACGCATGATATATCTTTTATTTAATGCAGCTCTCACAGTCACGTCTATTTTCTTCATAGATTGCATGGATATACAAATTATATATTTTATTTTTATACCTTCATTTTCTGTGTTTACTATAGTTTATTAGCACCCATAATACATATTTTATAATCATTCTCATATATTTTTACATATGAATGAGTGATGTGGAATTTCATTCTATCTCGTGAGCACATGAGAGCTCTCCTACTTGTCAAATAGAGGTATAGAGGATACAGTGAATTATCGTAACAGTGGAAACCTATATATATATAATCAAATACACATTGGAACATAAGTTTATAATTAATAGTATCAAGCACTAGTTGTCGGCTTCTGATATACTATATATATTTATATATATATTTAATCTATAATATATATATATATATATATATATATATAATATATATATATATTAATATATAATATAATTATATAAATTATATATATATATAATATTATATATATTTATATATATCTATATATTATATTAATTATATTAATTATAATTATATATATATATATTATATATATATATATAGTTATATAATATATATATATATATATATATAAATTAATTATAATATCATTACTATTATAACCAAACACGGTATTTTTAAAATTTATTTGTTATAATTTGTATATATAATATATAATGTAAAATATAATCTTATTACATAAATAATATAGGTGATTGTTTACTCTATCTTGAAATATATGCATAGTGTGACTGTGTGTGGTTATCTGATTGTGAACTATGCATAGCTACTATTAAAGTTGTGAATATAATTTATCGCTATCAAGTCATATTTCGACAACTAATTAAAATACTTTAGGTGTAAGCTGGCTCTGTTCTCTCAGGCGAAACGTATATACTGTTGGGCATATCTACTTTAGATTTTGTGGTGAGTATTTAAATTATTTTATTGAAAATATACATATATATTGAAAACAAATATGTTTTCTTTAGTGACAAAAGGACAAATATATTAAAATTACTCTCAGGATATTAACTCCATATTAAATTATATCACTAGCCATTATAAATTTTTCTAATAATATACCTGATCTAACTTCTCTACATAAATTTAAGCTTTTTAATATTAAACAACAGTCTGAGTATAGTGTTTATAATTATAATATTTATCATAAAATATACTGGAATAATTCTTTCTACTTTTAATATAATTAAAATTTTTAGTTTAAATATCTTTGTAAAAAAAATATATATTAAAGAGGCTAGATGTAGAAGTTAGGTATCCATCCTTTTCTCAGCTCAGGTTGATGAGATTCATATGAATTGACTATCATTACCACAAAAAGGAAAAGTTGAAGTTGAATGGCAGAGAAGAATATATATAATATAGTATTAATATAATAATTTACATTGTTTTCAATTTCACCTATATAGCAGAAACTTTAGTTTCAAGAACAATAGATATGCGCCGAATTATTATAAATAAGTAATAATTATCCATATACAAAACTAGTCGATGTTACTATCGCTTATATCTTTTACTTACTTTCTGAAGTAGCAATCCGTTAAAAATGAGACTTAAGAATGAGGTTTGGAAAAGGGTGGAAGAAGGAGAATAGTTCGGAATTATCTAAAAGTGAATTTGGAGGCAAAAGGGTATTTTGGCATATTGACTTGATTTAGCAGAACTCGCTCTATTAGTCAAAGAAAGATTATAGATTATTTCTTATTGATTGTTTCAATATATGTTCTGTGCATCGTTTTGTATTCTAAACAATAATCTCGACTATCTTCCATTGCACATCCAACCTTTACAATCAAACATCCTTTCTTATTCTTATAATATAAGTCCTTAATCTCTCTCTCTGGCTAGAATGTTTGTGCTAGCAATCGCTGGTAATTTCTTTTATTGTGTGCACCTCTGATATATCTTAGTGGTTACATCCTCCTCTACGTGAGCTTGTGCGTTCGTCTCTTCTTCACACAGTCGCATCTTCTCGCATTGCTTTGTACTTCTCAGAGTCTACAGGATAAGACTTAACAGTATGGTCAAGAACTCAGTCAAATTAATAGCTCGGACTGCTTCAAATACAGCACTTCGTGGTGATAAACATTCTCTTCTATTTCCCAAATAAAATTAGCCTTGACTTGGGTTGACAATTTTCCATTCCATTTGTTTTGAGGGGCATTGTTGCGTGCATAATTGTGAAATAATTTAACATTACTCTTAATTCTTTTTCACTTTGATCGATAATATTCTTCAAGTTACATTAAAAAGTAAATCGGTGTAGTTCTTTCCTTCTAATCGAGTTCATTTTCACATAGAATTTCATGTGAATATTTTAGTGAGATATATTTTATTGGGGTAATAAGGCTTCGTACTCTAGTAATTCAGATCATTATTCAATTTTACAAAAATTAATTTTATTGTGTATTTTTTCCCTCTCTGAAATTTATTCGCAAATTTTCTGTATGATGTTGAACAACTTAAATAAATTTGTGAAGTCATTTCTAGTGTGTTAAATTAAGTAAAGAAGGAAACGGAAAATGTCATACTAAATTAAAATCATTAATATATATATATATGGGTCTAATATTTTTTGATATAAAATAATCTATAGTATAAGATGGTTTGGCATAAAAGATAATGAACAGATCATGTTTTTTATATTCAAATATTCAAACGATCATAATGTAAATAGGCAGAATCTCGAAATTATAAGATACACACTTGATCTCTTCAGGACGATTAAATATTTGAAAAAATTGGCTATGTTTTCCTAATAACTGATTTACTACTGATCTGGTACACTATGCTATCTAGACGGCCTATTAGTTTTGAGCGCCTAAATCATCGCTAAAAACTAAGTTTGCCTATTTTAAACTACATAATAACAAAATAGTTTATTTGGGCTTTAGTCTCCTCTAGAATTAGAATTAAGCTTTAAATACCTGCAGCTCATAGTTTAACTTTTTTGATTAGTTATCGTGGCTAATATACGTAGAATCTGTTCTGAATAGTTAGAAATGGAAATTTCGAACCCCAGTTAAGAAGATTCTAGTGGTTAAAATGTTTAATCTTAAATGAAGACGAACCTAGGAAAACAAAATTTTTCAATTTCATTCAATTCATTGTGTTTTCATATCTCACTATATCAATTTACTCTTTATGTTACTTTCAATATCGAGTTTTTTAGATTATGAATTTTATGCATTTGAAACGAAATTATGAATAAATTACTTGATTAACTAACTGGTGCACGGGCTATACTAGTACTATACATAACGGGCTCATACCAGCTATTTAGCATAGGCCTTGTAGTAGGTCCCGTAAGTTAACGCCACTTGGCAATGCTATAGAATATAGATGATAAATATATATAACTTATCTATCTCATATTAAATAGATCTTAAATATTTTATATAACAATTGTATATTCTTGCAATCTTTAAATAGGATTTAATCTGATATTATAAATTATTGAACTTAATTGACAAGCATAAAAATTTTCACCATATATATTAACTCAGGATAAATATATCATAGCATATATATAATAATTAAGTGATATCACTTTACTTTCAGATATTGTTATGTGTTTTGTATTCGTCCTATCTTTGGTGATTAGCAGTCTTTCCTCTAGTTCTTTTTTCTAGATTTAAATTGGTGCTCTATCTTGTGAGGTCTAATTTATTATATTGTCACAATATGTACTAGATCATTGTAGTATTCTGTCTCTATTATATATTTTGGTTAGCAAATTATAGGTTGTACGGTATATCTCCGGTTCTCTATTTGTAGACCTTCTCTATCATCCAACTTGGAGCAAATATTTAATTTTAATATATATATATATATATTAATATATATATTATTATTATATATATATAATATATTAATATTATATATATATAATATATATATATTATTATATAATATTATATATATATCTATATATATATATATTATAACTATATATTTATTATATTATTTATAAATATTATATAATTAATACATATTATTATATATATATAATTATATATATATATATATATATATATTATATATATTACATATATATATAATATATATATATATATTATATATATATATATGATATAATTTATTAATATATGTTATAATATATATTAGTATTTTAATTAATATATTTAATAATAATAATATCTTATATATATATAATATATATATTAATATATTAATTAATATATAATATATTTTATTATATATTTATATATATATATATTATATATATAATTATATTATATATATATATTAATAATTATATATATAAATATATTTATATAGATTTAATTATGATAGATTAATTATAATATATATGATATATATATTATTAATATATATATATATATATTAATATATATATATATATTATCTTATATCTATATATATTATATATATATATATATATTATATATATTTAATAACTATATATATATTATACACTCTACTATATAGTATGTACTACTTCTTCTGGATCTATCTAGTCAATAATTAACTCTATTCATACATTTTCTCGGTTACTAAAGTCTGAATTTCTTATTTCGTAAATCGCTCAATATCCACTTTCTTTTTGAGTACTCTACTATAGTATATCGATTTAACCAATAGCTACATCACTTACTAAATTAATAATGACATTATCCGTTATAACCAAATCACCGTACTATCTTTCCCATTACTTTTACATACATGACCTAACCCATCATTAAAGTATTTCATATTATTTCTTCTTTTTATTACCTTTCTTATCATAATTCACACCACAATACTCTCTAATAAGTTCATTTTCTCATTTTTAATATACATAATTTTTCTACTACACTATCATCACTATAGATTGTCACATCAGTTAGAACATTATTGTATATATTTTAAGAATTAATTATCACTATCTTAATTCAGACATAATATCTTCAACTAACTATGATATTACATGTGCAATGAGTTAATACAAATAATTATACCTCTTATTTGTAAAGTACCTGCGCAACTCTTCAGGACTTAGTCCTTCTTTCAATCCACTAGCAACGATTTTATTGCATACGTCACAACTTCTCTTCACATCTATTCTACTACATACTTTCATGCATTCTTTATGCCGTTTCCATTATTACATTATAAACATATATTTTCATAATTTTAAACGCAGACACTTGTTTTAAGCTGAACTCACTTACTTATCTAACATAACTTATAAGTTAACTGATGATGTCTACATTATTATCACACTCGCCGCACATTCGTTTTCAATCATAAGTTAACGAAGCTTTATCATTTACTATTTATTTAATTCTTAAGGCAGATCTCACTTATTACTCATTTTCCCTTTCTCATACATTATCTTCAAGAAGAGCTTCCTATTCTTATCTATGTATATAGTTTCACTAAATTTTCACTATACCTTACAAATTTTTCAATAACTGTGTCATTTATTAACGTATCATTTTTTCACTTCACCTAACACTTATATGCACTTTATAAAGTATTCAATATTATATAAGTTAGTCTATATTTTTAAATTACTAAACATCTTATTACTTTTGGACTTAACTTATTTATATTATATCATTACAATGGCTTTGAGTACATTCAATCAATTGCTTCTTTTTTACTTTTTATAAAACTACCTATTTAAAAACACATGTTAGTCTATCTAGCTTATATTATATACTATACTGTATGACAATTCTTTACTTCCTCATACTTTTTATCATTTTTCAATCCACCATCCAACTTAGCTGATATATCTTCATTTATACTATCTCACAGAATTTAGTATTTAGTATATAACTCAAGCGTAATGCAGTTGTCCTCAAAGTATTTATCTATAGACGAGCGCTCGTATAAAATACCTTAATTCTTATTCCTTGTTCACTTATAACTTTTCAAGTCTGGTTTTAAGTTAATACCTTATTTTTCTACTTTCTTTAGCACCAAACTGTGCTTCTTTTCACTTTTTATAATATCTTATAATTTTTACAATAACACATTAATGATCCGATAATCCATAATTTTCCTAACCTCTCACAGACTTTTAACATCCTAATATACAATTATCTATAATCAATATCTATCCTACTTCTTCACTATTACCGAATCAATCATACTTATTCAACTTTTAGTATATAATATACTACTGATCTTCCTTATCACCTATAACTTAGTATACTTATGATAACTTATGATGTATTATTAAAGATTAAGTGTAATTTAACTTTACACACATATAACCTATATATCTCTCCTCAAAAAATATACTTACCTTCCTAATCTAATTCCTCATTTCATTACAGGCTACCCCTAAAACAACTGTTTTAAATTATATATTAATATTCCATCCTCTTTTTATGATCAATATCAACCATTTATAGGTACCCAACATAATCAATTGAAATTCACTAACTCTCTACCATTATACTCAAATTAACAATCTTCAGATTATTTCCTTAGAAATCGTATAACTATGCTTCTAATAGATGTTGTGATTACTAATAACTCAAGATGGTTAATAGATACGTCAACAGCACCATTAAACATATTAAATAGTTAATTTAGCTTTTCAAACTTTAAAATTATATTACGCATAGATTCTTTTGATTACTCAAACAAACAAATATATCTACCATATAGCCTTTACCACAGTCACTATCATCAGAATTGGCAACTCCTTTCTCTCACCTCTCAATTTATATTTTCACACTACTCAAGACTTTATATCTACTATATAAATATATTAACTATTTATCTCATAACTCATACACTTCAATCTATTAATCTACTTATTACCTTTCCAGCCGTTTCCTTATCATCTTTGTTTCATGATCACAGGAACTAAATCAAATTTGCCTTTATGCTATAGCTAAATTACATATACATATTAACCTTATCTCTTACATTCTCTTTTTCATCTCAGCATTAATCTCGTACTTCCATTACCGCAATAATTATTTTTATATACATATTCGCCGAAGAATAGATATGAGTTGTGGCTATATATATCGCGAACATTCTCCGAGGCATGCTACATTAGCATTATTATCTGGCTAAAAGGTAAAGTGGTTAAATTTAGGGATTATACGTTATTACTAACTTTACCTAATATACATCACTATATTCCTTAGTACTTTACTATGATGGCAAGACACCAAGATATATATATTTACAATTTTATTTACATATCCCCACACGATTATGGGATATAAGGAGTAGGGGATCATGATAGATAAAGGTGTTTACTCTTAATCAAGTGGGTGTTATTGCATTATAGTATTAATGTGGAAAAGGTGGGGCCTAAGCTGTTTTCTGGAGGGGTGAGTGTGTAAAGTTGACCGCAAAAGAGAAAAGGCGAAACTCATTAGGCACTGGGAATACAACAAATTGAAAATGGAGGTACTTTAGGTTATATGTACTTTATGGACTGTAAAATTTATATATACATATATATATATATATTATTAATTAATTTTATATAATATATTATATATATATTATATATTTATTTATATATATATATATATATATATATTAATATATATATATATATATTATATATATATATATATATAATATATATATATATATATTTATATATATATATATTAAGTATAATATATATATAATTTATATATATTATATATATATATATATTATAATTATATTATATATTATATATATATATATATAATAATATATATATTATATTTTATTATATATATATTATATATATATATCTGCAACTCTGTGGATACATTTATTGTGAGTAAGAGGTTATACAGAGTATATGAGACTTATCCGTGTCAGTTATTAATTTGAGGACATAAGACGCACAGGTTAGTAGCATATCATGCGGTGCAACAGTAATAAATAGTTCGTATACGAGTGTTTTACAACTCTTCGTTTAGTACTGCTTTAGGACCGAGGGGGGTCGGCGCGCCCATAAAAAAATCGAAATTGTTCCTAGAAGGTTGAAAATTTGGAGAAAAGATTCGGAGGTGCTTTATCGAGAACTGTCTGGGAAAGACGTAGTCGGCTGAACTCAGGGAATCAGACGAGGAGTATCGCGTTGTTACACGGCTCGATGAGCTACGGTGTGGGTCGCCTGCCTGTTTATTTTATTTGCTTATATTAATGATACCATTTTGTACTCTTTCATAATATTTCTGTTCTATCGACAACCCTCGTAAAGATTTGTTATTACTGTGGTTTCTTGATACGCTATCGTGAGGGGTGGTCTGGGGAATCCGCGTCCCCCCCAAATCTGGCACTTCACGCTTTGTAAGTGATAAATTAACAGCAGCGGGGATACAGGTTAATACTTATTTTGAATATATATGCATAATAGTAAATAGAAGTGAAGATAGTAAGTCGGATGAAATGGAGTAAGAGATAGATAAGAGTGTAGATATAAGGAGTCTCAGTAGGAAGTCGGAGTTCAAGTTGTACTGAAAGTAACCGGTTGCTTTAGGAGCGTTGCGGTGCTAAGTTTAGATAAACATTATTTATTATATATACATAACATATTCATGTATTATATCATTTAATGTTTAATATTTTTCATTAGGGTACTGTAGATTGAATATGTAAATGTTTCAGAACTCTATTACAATATTGTGAAAATAATATAATAAATAAAAAATATATTATTTATTATCTTTTTATGTTTTATACTTTATAACATATTAAATAATTTATACTCGCTTCTGATGATAAAGAATCAAAGGTCTCTGACCTAAATCGTATAATTAAAAATTCGGCTGATAAGCCTACATTTTACCACGTTACACTGTAATTTATTAATGATTCTATTGATTAAAGTAATATTTTTTATTAGTTAAATAATTTTTCAAATTTTTACATACTCAAAGCAGTAAATCTAGTATATATCTAATTATTCACAATAGTTTTCACTCACTACCCTGCTTTGTATTGATAATACATGATTTAATATTGATTTAAGTACTTATTTATCTAGTTATCTCTAAAGTACAATATTTTGTTATAACATTAAAATTCACTAAAATTTTATTGTTTTTATCATTATTTATATATTAAAATATATTACGCTTTACAATACCAAAAGCAGTTAATAATCAGTAATCAATAACACCGACTCCCCATCTCCCCCTTATTTCAACCTGTGGTATTCATTGATTATTTTAATTAAGTCATATTAAACTATCTATCACCTAACAACAATTTTTAATTGACTATTTCATTAATATTTATAACTTAATTAAAAATATTACTGTTTTATTACATACCTAGAGCGTAAATCAAGTAAATCAAATTCATCCTCATACCCTATCTCCTCACGTTCCTACTCATATTAATACCATTTTAGGATTATCGATCTATTTAGTATCTATTATGATTTCACTACCAATTTTTGAGTATCATTTAGGCTAAAACATATAATTAATACTAAGTTCTTTTTAACTGATCTAATACAGAATATATTGACTAAGTAACAATAGTTTTCAAATATTAATAAGCTAACATAGCTTTACCAGAACTAAATATAATTAGTTAGCATCAAAAATACACAACTCAAACTTCGAATAAACGCTAAAAATTAACAATAAAGTCATGACTTTGAATTTTTGCAAGTACTTTATTTAGTTTATAAAAAGCATTCTAATTTTCAAACTTAATTGAGCAAAGCTATTCAAAAAGATATTCAGATAAGTATTTGCAATGTTAGGTTGAAGTTTTAACACGGCGATTCACATGTGTTAGTTCAGGTTCAATTCGCTCATTATGTGTATTCCCAGAGTAACTTACCTAAAGTACATAATCTAACGGGTAATACAACATAGTAATAGTTTTTGTTTCAATGTAAGCCAAAGATGAAGGAACAATACTTACACCAAAGTCTGGATTATTGAAAACCTGAATTAACAATTACTATTGATTCTAGGTTAGATATATATCTTAAAAAATCGGGGTGTGATTTATAGACTAATCATTTTATAGTGTTCAACATAATAAAACAAGTTCTTTATACCCTGATCAACGAATATATGCTAACATAGCAAGTTTCCACTTAATAAAGCTAACATAGCATCATTGACTAAGAATTTTAATGTTTACACGACCTAACACAACTTTACCACGGAATACACTGTTAAACATATACAAAGTTCATACTTACAAGTAAAGTAACTAACAAGCGGTGCAAAACGTAACTATTCACTACATTTTTCCAAGCATACGTGCTCCATAGAGATGAATCTAAATAGTTATAAAGTTAATAATTAAATTCATCGGACGATTTATTATTAAATAACATATATATATTAAGATTTGACTGTCTAAGTGGTATATGTAGGGCAAGCAATAAATATTGACATTTCAAGATAAAACTATAAGTTTTTACATTTATCTACATTATGTAATATACTCTTAAACAAATATAAAAGAATTCTAAATAATACTATATATTTTAATAAATACAAAATTCCTAATACTAAATACAAACATTGTGCTATAATTATCGAAAATTACAATTTTAAAATATTACACGAGTATATATAGAGGCACCAAGTAATTAGAGGGATAAAGGTTGGAGCCTTGTCATATCGACAGTACATAATTAGTGGAAAAAGTTATGGGACAAAGAAAAAAAAGGATTTTTAGATAAGTGGGGCGTGTATAATAATTTGTGTTTTGTGGATAGATAATATAAAGAAATAGATTATAAATTTATCGCAGATTAAAGTATCAAAAACCTAAAATCTTATAACATGAGCACAGAGGTTAAAATATTAAAGAATCACCTACCATCCCACCTCCCTTCAATATATATTGAGAGTTTAGGTTCGCCTTCTATACTTGGATCTTCAAGTCGTGTTGAGTGCTACTCAAAATGATATACTGATAAAAGTGAAACATATGATTACAAAATAAAATTAGTTCTATTGTGTGTCGCTCTAGAAATCTAATCGTTAAACGAAATAAACTTTATATATGCTAAAATGATTGACAGAAGAATTTTTTAACAATCAAATAAAGGTACATCAGAATAATCTACCTCAAACTAAGAATATAATTGTAAGCATAAAAATATAAATTTATGAACAAGTCAATAAATATATTAAAATCTACCATGCTGCTTAAAATAAAGATTTCACAAATTTATATCCCTTAAGAAACAATATGATGAAATTTGTTATGGATATTATTAGGGTATATATTGTAAGTTTTATCATCTAGTGTCGACCATGCACAGGTCAAAAAAAAATAAATAACCATAGATTTTAAACTAATTTTATTAATGGATACTATCTTGTATAGATATAGACCAATAGAAAAAATTAAGTAACATTTATATTATGGTTAAGATCTGCTTCATAAATATAGACACGCAAGTAGGTTGTGGAATTGATCTGATTGCGATAAGAGATTCCCCATAGCGAGGGTGATTATTGCTTTTCAAAATAATTACTTAAAAAAAAATTTTTATAAATAATGCTCCAAATAGACTTATTCTCATATAACAGTAGTGATTCAATGAATATGTTTTTATCATTTTTCTGTCTATACATATAGACAATAAGATTGCACATAGCTATAAATAATCAAGTTATATGCAAGACAATACTTAAGAAAGTAAATATAATTCCATCAATTTAACTAATGAGTTTTTAATTAAATAACTAACTACTAAAAATCCATACTAGTATACTGAAGATATTTGATACTCTGACGCATGATTACACGAAAGTTGCGGTTACATATTTGGTATTTAGTGCTATTTTATATATAATTTATTTCACTATTAATAAATAAATATTTATGTAATTATATCTTTTCTTCAAGATACGTGAATGTAAATACGTCATAGTCAACTATATCAAATTTATATTCACCTCTTCTCACATATTTCTTAAATACATTAATCAATATAATAATATAATGTAATTATTATAATTATAACAATGAGGTCATTTATAAATATTTTAATATTATCTTTTATTACAATTTTAATAGTATTTTTTACTTGCATGGCTGACTGATAACTTTGACTATGTATATAAAGATAATCCTTATGTATCGCATCTCTTATTTTAACAGTCACATGTGTAGATTTTTATAATATATTATATATAATTATTAGTTTATTTATTATATATTATTAAGCTAGCTCCTGTAGTACTTTCTAGCTCGACTATTATATCATCTTATGTTTTCAGTTATTATAATATGCTGTGATAATAGAATGGAACTCACTCATTAATATTATTTATTGCATCTTTCACTTTTAGTTTTTCATATTTTGATGGACTCAACGTTAATGATGAGCGTGAACCTACTTTATTAGTTATATATTATTTATTTTTTTAAGCTGTCATTTTAGACTATGTATATTAGAGTTATAATGCTCTATGATCGATTCTTTACTCTGTTCTTATTTCTCATTCATATCGCTCACTATTTGTATAGTTATACGCCCACTTTATTCCTCAATGGTGTCCTAATTATAAATATCATTTTAATTTAACATATCTTATTTGCATATATTAATTGTTCAATTCAAGACTTGTGTAGAGCAATATAGTGTCAACGTCACGAAAGTGATTACTTCTCCTAATACGTACAATTAATATTTTTCTTTTTGGTAGTATTCGCTAGATATGTATACTATCTAATTAATCGTTCTATAGGTGTCCTCTTCTGTTGTGTGAGAATATATACATATATTATATATATTTAGTTATAAGTTAAAAGTTCGATTTTGTGTCTCCGCTCGCTCCACATCTTATTTAATTATTAATGTTATTTTTTCTTTTTAACTCTCACTCAGCGGTATTATATGTTCCTTATTAATCCTTTTTATTTGTTAGCTGTTTAATTAAAGCATATATATTGCTCATAGATACAAGCGCCTTTTAAAATTTATCCTCATATCAAAAAAATGGTATAAATTATATTTATATTAATATATTTATATATCTATATTACATATAATATTATATAATATATATATTAATATATATATATTATCTATAATATTTATATATATATTAATATATATATTATATATATAATATATTCCTTTACTTTTATATATATTATATTATATATATTATATATTTATATATATATTATTTATATATTATATATTATATATTAATATATTATATATATTTATATAGTATTATATAAATTATATTATATAGGTGTATATATTATTAAATATATTATATTATTTGATCATATCTCTTAATAATCTATTCCGTCTTATCATAAATAGAAATATTTATTACTATATATTGTTATATTCCTCTTAGATTAATATTATCTAATAATTATATATTTATATCAAGTTAATTTACTTTTTCTTCTATTATATTATTTTATAATATAATATTTATATTAGTATTATTATTTTTTATTTATTATTTTGTATTATTAAATATATTTATCTATATTTTATATAATAAATTTATATTAATTATATATTATTTGTTATTATTATTAGTTATAATTTTTATTCAATTTTTATATTTATATCTTAGAGATAAACAGTATGTGACGTTTGAAATTTTCCAGCAATAGTATTATAGAGGTGAAATTTGCTTTTAGGTTGTGGTTAATTATATTTATCATATGCGAGTAGTATTATTCAGTTTTAATTTTATCAATTATAATTTAATGAACCGGTTACTAGTATTTTTCCACTATTGTTTATACGGTACCTATTATTTTATATTACATTATATTTTGGTCCTATGCCCGAGTGTGAGCGGGAAGAGCGTGGTATGCCTATAATCTTTAGTGGGTGCATATATTCACCATAAGATTAGTATTATTAGTAGGGTTCTTCATTTCGCTATCATCTTGGAGTGTGGTCAAAGCACCTTAACGCGTTATATTAACTGTCTAGGTTCCAAATAAATTTCAGGGATACGCCGCATTGTTCGCTGAATATGCTTTATGGTATATATTAAATTCTATATTAGTTCACATTTTACAAGGGGTGGAATGTACAATGGACCGGGGTGAGCGTGGAGAGGCAAGTAATTAAAAGGGTTGGAGATTGAGTAGATAAGAAAATGGTTTTAATTTTTGAGTGAATTTTCGTATGTCGTGAACTCGTTCGTATATAAGTAGGGTCGACGGTTCAAAATATATAATTACTTAGTTATTTTAGGAGGGTGTTTGAACTTATCTATTTATATATATGTGCTGTGATCTATTGTCGCGTGCTTTTCAATTTATATATATATATATATTAATTTATTATTATATATTAATATATTATAATTATATATATTTTATTTATATATATATATATATATTAAAATTAGTTTTAGTGTGAATTACTTATGTCAAAATTGTATTGCAGCGACGTTGTGATATATAAAAAGTGCTAAATGAAGTTACTTTACGTATATGAGATGTCTCAATGTTCATAATTCAGCTATTATTTTTCTTCCAATTTTATATTATATATATGGATAATAAGCAGAAATGACATTATTCTTCAAGATAAAATTTAACATGGATTCGAATTTTTAAGGTTCCATTAATAATGATACAATTTATTCTTATCTCACATTTTCTAAGTTAATAAAATAAAAAATAAAATGATAATTAATTATTTGTTTCACGAATTTATAACTTACTTACTATAACTACTTATACTACTACTACTATATTAGAAATTTACTCATATACTTACTTATAATTATTACTACTACTTTACTATTAACTTGTTAAAATTATTTTTTTATATAAGTCTAAAAGTAGCTATAATAATATTTATTTAAAATTTTTAGGATATAAGTAGTATTTAATACGTGTATGGGTTGGATGATGAAAATAGGAATTTTCACACACAACACTGACACTAATCACTTAACATAAGGATTATTTATTTTATTTGCCATAACGCATACTAGATATTTCAATGAGCCGCATTAGAACCGCACTAATCAACCTATTATAAAATATATAGCTAAATTTACTTTGTAATTGATAGTGTTTCTCACCGAACTCCTATATGTAGTATCATAAAATGAGAGCACCACGAACTGAGGACAACCAACAACGGCATGATGTAATATATCGCGATATACTACTCAATAATATCTAATATTGTGACTTTCACTACCTTATTCATTGCTATTATTCTAGTTAGTAGAGAGAATATATTGGTAGAAGATGTATATTTATAACAAAATATTATGGGTAGAATATACATCTGATGATAACTGAAACATATGGTAGTGAATTATGGATTTTATGTTGAATATTACTCATTGTGGTAAGAGGCATAAAGTACTTATATAGTATCTAGCTTTGTAGAGTTATTTATTGGAGTATAAGAATGTGTAGGTGAGTTAATAAGAAATGCGGAACATCTCAATTTAGACTGCTCATACGATGGATAGGATATATGGAATATTATTTAAATTATGGAAGTTCTATATAGGGTGAATCAATTATTATAGAAATGAGAATAAACTTTTACTGATAGATAGGTGATGATACTTCTAATGAGTTTATTTTATTGGGTGTTTATAAAGGTTGAATTATAGGTGGAATTCTTCATATGAACATTGGTTTATACAAGTCTAAAGAGAGTTGTTTCTCACTACTAGTGATAGAAACTTAGGAATAAATATATTTGTGATAATGGTTTTATTTATATATGTAGATCATTTAGTAATTAGTAGATATATTATAGTTATTTATTAGTAAACATTATTAAAATAGACTTTGATTATGACTTATATAAAATTTTATTAAAATATATATTATTATAGAGATAAATCAATACCATTATTTTCTTAGTCACAGTTTAGAGGTGATTAGATGTTAGGAGGATTATACACTTATAATAAATAGTATTACTTATTATATTCAATTTACCTGGTCTTCGGAGAGCATTTGGAAAGTTGTCCCGAGAATGTATTTGTTGGTCTCAGACTAGGCTTTCATGTAGGCAATAGTATATCATCTCAATCATGAAAAGACTAACGATATATTTTTAATTTTAGCTTATTTATAATCGGTATTGACATAAATATTTATTTTTTAGGTATGTACTATTTTATTGTACTTTTAGTCTTTGTCAGAAGAATAAGGAAAAGTTGAAGGGTGCTATGGAAGATTATATAATTATTTATGGATATAGAGTGATTATTTAGGTTATGTACTCTAATATTATTAATAGAAACACGTATAATGGTATCATTATGCTTAGTAACGAAGTATTACAGAGTAGATAATAAAATAAGTGTTATATAGGTAAGTAAGGTTTTGGAGTTATTATCGTTAGAGAGGATGAGAAATGATTTCTTGGTATTCATATATTTACGAATTTATTGCTTAAATATTTCTAATATAAATTTTCATAATATATTTAGTATAATTTTAGGGGAGTATAAATTACTAATCTTTTATTTAAGATATTTAATTTGAACTGTAAATATATATACTTAACATCACTGTTCAGATAGTATAATTTATTTGGCAGGTGAGATTTCTTCTCTACGTGTTATTTATTAATTTTCAACGAGATTACGAACTCATTAAAATTTACGGTTTAGTAGAGTTACGTAAGGTTCAATTTCTTTATAATCGTGACAGTCTCGTATACTTATAATATATAGTAATTATATTTATATATAATGTATATTATATATAATATATATATATATAAATATATATATATATATATATTATTATTTTATTTATTAATATATATATAATTATATTTTATATATATATATATATATTTATATAATATATTAATATATTATATATAATATAATTATATAATTATATAGGTTATATATATATATTTTATATATATTTATATTATATATCTATATATATATATTATTCAGTATATATAATATTAATATATTTTATAATATAATATTAATTATATATAGTTATATATATATATATTATAATATATAATATATATAATTATATTAATAATATATATTATAATTATATATATATATATATATTTTAATATATATTATATATAGGTTATATATATAATAATATATATATATATATAATATATATATATATTATACTAGGTATTAAATTATTAATTATATATATAATATATATATTATACTGTATATATATAATTATATATATATATATTATATATTATTAATATTATTATATATATATAATATTTATTAATATATTATTAGTAATTAATTTATATATATATTATATATATTTAATATTATTATATTATATATATTATATATTTATATATATAATAATCTATATATTATTATATATTTATTAATATTAATATATTAAATAATCTATCTTATCTATATCTATTTATAGATATATATAATATATATATACTGTAATATATATATTATATTAATATATTAATATATATATAATTAATATTATATATAATATATATATATAATATTAAATAATTATTATTATATATATATATAATATATATCATAATAATAAATTATCATATATTATACTATATATATATATAATATATATATATATATATATATATATATATATATATATCGTAAATATTCATATATATGTATATAATATATTATATATATATATATTTAATTAATATATATATATATATATTATTATAATATATATATTATTAATATATATATTATATATATATAATATAATATAGTAATATTATTATATATATCTATTTAATATATATATATTAATAATATAATAATATATATATAAATATATATATATTATATATGATATATTATAATAATTATATATATTTAAGAGAGAGAGTAGTAGAAAGGGAGACGCAAATAATTTAGTAATAATTCAAGAAATTTATATATTTTTTTATTTTCGTAGGAATATATAAATAATTTAATGGTCGGTTTTCAATTAGAATTGAACGTGATTAACTCAAACTTCATATTTCAATTTCTCGTACATTAATGATAATGAAAATAAACTGGTCATCAGATAACATTATAAATGCAGAAACAACAATTTATCATCTGCAAAAAAGTGATAAAGATATCAACACCAAAATACATATAAAAATATGTAAAGTCTAAGTTGTTATATATATCTCTTATACTATCATTTTACTCTATCTACTGATCTTCAATCAGATAAGTTCAAGAATACGATGAGTGTGAACAGAGATAATTTTAAACTTATTAAAAAAAAAAAAATGTTAATAATAGTGTATAAAATTTAAAAATATTTCAACATGGTAAATTAATTTCTGTCACCCGTTTACAAATTTAAAGCAAGAGAATATATATAGTGATATACAGGTTGGATCCTACCAGATAGATATGCCTGTGTAAAATTAAATGAACTTTCTGTTTATTCAAACAAGTCTATTAAATTAAAATAAAATGAGACCTGTTTTTACTTATTGTTCTGAATTATGAGTTAAATGGATGAAAAACTTTGGAGGAAAAATATAAGGACAAATTTGTTACTGTGCGTGTTTTCCTATTAGTAAATTCAAAGTGATTTTGCAAGAGAGGTGGAATGTGCACCATTTTTTAGGAATATTTTACCAGTTGTGTGAGGAAAAAAATCTGAAGGAAATTTTCTGAAGTGAAGTGTCAGCAGTTTTGTGAATAGGGACGAACTGTTTTCATTTTCATTTTGGTTGCAAAAATTCCTTAAGTTTACAGAATTTTTGTAGAGCGTTGATACTGCAGATGAGATTTCGTTTATGCAATATTGTAAACATTGTTTAGGACAATGAACGTCAGACATAAGATAATAATAATAATAATAATAATAATAATAATAATAATAATAATAATAATAATAATAATAATAATAATAATAATAATAATAATAATAATAATAATTATAATAATAGCTATTAAAATAAAACTTTGTAAATTCCACCGTAACAATTTAAAACATTTCATTAGAACAATTTTGGGACATGCGAACTTGTCTTTATAAAGTTTAAAATCTAGAAGTTAAAATTAAACCTATATATTAAAAATAAAATAATTAACAAATAGTATAGAATAGTAAAATCATATTTTATTATCGTCTTTCTAAATTAATATTTTGGGACCATGTTAAGAAATTATTATTATTATTATTATTATTATTATTTTATTATTATTATTATTATTATTATTATTATTATTATTATTATTATTATTATTATTATTATTATTATTATTAATATTATTTTATTAATATTATTATTAACATTATTATTATTTATAATTTTATTTTATTTTTATTTTATTTCGTTTTTTTTGTTTTATTTTGTTTTTATTTTTTGTATTTTCAATTTTTGGTATTTTTTTTACTTTTATATTTCTTATTTTTTGTATTTTCATATTTTTTGGTATTTATTTTATTTTATTTTATTTTTATTTTTATTTAGTTTTTATCATTTTTATTTATTTATTTATTATTATTATTATTATTATTATTATATTATTATTATTATTATTATTATTATTATTATTATTATTATTATTATTATTATTATTATTATTATTATTATTATTATTATTATTATTATTATTATTATTATTATTAATGATTATTTATTATGTTGATTATTATTTATTTTCATTAGAATTATTATATTAAATTACTCTTAATCGAGTTTATCATATAGAATTATTAATATCATTACATTATCATTATCATTATATATATCTTCATTTCATTATCATTATCATTATCATTAATCAGTACATTATCATTACATTATACATTATATCTAATCATCTTATCATTATATTAAATCATATTGTTGTTATTATTATTGTAGATCACCATAAAAATGATTTTATTAATTTTATTATACTAATTCTATTTAATTAAAACTGTAATTTAATTTAAAATACAATCAAAATTTTAATTAAAAGTCTATTTCAAGAAAATAATACTTTTAATATTGCTATTATATATACTATATATATATATTAACCATCATACTATAATTATAGTACTTATCACACACCACTCATATTATAACTATGATATACTATTACTATATATATATATATATATATGATATATTATATATATATACCTATATATAGATATATATATTATAATATATAATAATATATATAATATATACTATCGAGGATCGAGGTCAAACCTCCCTTTATATAGGCAGATAAGTCTGTAATAATTAATCTAACAGTTTAAGGCAGCGCGAGATGGAACCCTTTGGGCGCATGACCGCCAAACTTGGCGCATTTGGAGATTATTAAAGTGGCGCATTGCTACCGCTACTTTTGGGGAGATTTATTCATAGATTTAACTGGCAACATCAACCTATTTCTAACAATTTGATTATGAAAACTAAAAACAATATCATTTTATTCAAGAGATTTGGTTAAATCTGGCAAATTATTAAAGAAGGATGTAAGCCAAGATATCGTAATGTTTATGCAATTTTTTTTGTAGTGTTTTCTAAATATTCAATATATTTTTCATGCGAAATAATACGATTAAATATTCATATGTAAATTCATATGTAACATTCCCTTCGTAATAAAACGTCGGTCAATGATCACATTTGAAATTTTGGTTTATCAAGTGATAGGAGGTAGTGTTCTCTCATATTTCCTAAATTATACTTTGATTTTAATTTTTTCAATCAGCAAGCAATAGTAGAATAGTGCCGTATTTATTTAAAATCAAAGATTCCTAAAATATAATTAATTGAGAAATCATTTGATGATTCTTTAATAATATTATAATCTATGTAGTATATATATATATATATAATATAGCTATAAATATATATATTAATCTAGTACTATATATCTGCATATATTATAGTATATATATATATTAATATACTGCGCGCATCTGAATCTCGTCTGTGAAACCATTATGGCGCATTAGTAGGGATTCCTAAGTTGTCCAGAAAAGGCATAATGAATGAATTACCTATACAAAATTACACATCACTAAAAATATAGCCAACATATACAACAGAACACCATATATAAACGTACAAAAGTTCAATTTCACATCTGCCTCTAGGCAAAGATATCGCGAAACCATGCCCAACATCTTGCATAAGGTTGAGCCCGAGGCAAAGTTGCTATCAATCTTATAATCTATCTCCTTCCGAACCAACTAGTAATCTACTTGCGGGTAAATGAAAAGAACCCACCATTAGTGGGATATAAAGGAAAGTGCAATTAATACAAATATATATATATACCGGTGTTATATATATATAATATATAGATATATATTATATTATATATAATTATATTATATATATATATAATATATATAAGTATCTATATATATATATAGTATATATATTACTAGTATGGGCCGGGAACAACTCTTTCCACTGCTTCGCTTCACTTGAATACGCTAAGGTATTTGAAAAACTGTTTTGACCAACCACTAATCTAGCAAGCATGTAGGATATGGCGCTTCTTTTATTATATATATATATATATAATATATATATATATACTCTTTATCTTTTTAATCTACATATATATTATATATATATATATATATATATATATATTATCTTACTTAATATATATATATATGTATATATATATATATAGTATATATACTAATACTAGTACTAGTATATATAAATAATATATATATAATATATATAAATATATATATAATATATATATATAATATATAATATTATTATTTATATATATAGAATTTAGTATATAATTATATATTATATATATATATTATATATATATATATATATAATATAATATATATATAATATATATATATAATATATATATATTATAAGTATATATATATATATATATATAGTTTAGGCGGTTGACTCTTTTTCTTTAACCGGGAAGGTTTCTGGTTAAGACCCTCCGCGTTCCCTATCTTGGGCGCATGAAATAAAATTTGTTGCTGTGCAATTGGTGCCGTCGGTTGAAGGATAATCTGGCCTCGAAGTTTCGATTTTCTGCCAGTACCCCCCCGCCCCCCCAGTCATGACCCCAGATAGGGAAAAAGCATGGTAATGGATTTTTTTTTTCAGTTATATATATAATATATAATTATTATATATCTAATATATATGTATATATCATATTAATATATATTTTTTTTATAAGTTTTTGATAGTATATATAAATTATATAATTATTATAATAAAAACAAATATTTTTATAAAAAAAAGGCGAATGATACGAACATGTATTTAGCTAAAAGTATCCAGGACGTTTTGCAATACTTTACTCTACTTAGCTATTAAACAAAAAAAAGGCAAATATTTTGAAACGAAGTTTAAGCTTTAAAAAGCGAGAAAAAAATGCCAAACATTTAGCGAAATATTTGGTAAGAAATATAGACCAATATATAGTTTAAAATGGCGGCGATTCTCACGTCTTCTCCTCGCCTCTAACGAAGAAAAATAGGAATGACTTTGGGGAGAAAATAGTTTCCGGGAAATCTACGATTCAATTTCTAATAATGGCAAACAATTTTAATAATTTCCCTGCAAAATCTATTATATTAAATTAATTATTTAATTATTATTTTATTATTATTATTATTATTATTATATTATTATTATTATATTATTATGTATTATTATTATTATTATTATTATTATTACTTCATTATTATATCTATACATTACTATTACTATTACTATTACATTACTATTACTATTACTATTATTAAATTATTATTATATCTATTTATTATATTATATAGTTATATATGTATTATTATTATATTATTATTATTATTATTATTACCCTGACTCTACTGTCAGTCACATATGGGGCTGTGCAAGTGAATACTTGCTACCTCTTCTAATCATTATGCAAAAAAGGATAATTCATGTAACATGAAGGTCACTCTTCAGAATTTGTATCTGCTAAAACTTCATAATATCTACACCTTACAAGCAAGTAGGGTCAAAACGGAAATGCAAAGTGAACTTTCCGACAAAATAATTGTGCAGAACCAATCTGTGTAGAAAAACAATCTCCATAGTACAAATTCCCTTAACCTAGGGCATAGGGCCTAGACAGAGCAAAATTCACCCTAACACATATTCTCGAAGGGATGTATCTCATATAAGTCCATAGATGAGTGTAATAATCCCAATAAAAATATTCTGGAGTTACCCACCCTCTGATGTTTTCGTAGATATATTAAGAGCTTATTGTCAAAATATTAAAGCACACATTTCTACCTTTCTTAGGTTTTATTTCTACAACTAATGGTGATAATTACCTATAGCTAATATTATTATTATTATTGTTGTTATAGTTTTTCTTATTATTAACAATGATAATGTTGATAATGATTTAATTTTATGGTTCCCATTATTTATAAATTTATTATTATTAATTATTATATTATATTATTATTATTATTATTATTATTATTATTATTATTATTATTATTATTATTATTATTATTATTATTATTATTATTTTATTACTCCTGTTGAAATACCTTTTTATTATTATTATTATTATTATTATTATTATTATTATTATTATTATTATTATTATTATTATTATTATTATTATTATTCATTATTATTATTATTATCTATTATTATTATTATTATTCTACTAAATCATATGTCGCGTTATTACTTCGAAATTCAATTTCCCTCATTTGAAAGCGTGTATGGAAGAAGTCATGATTTATGAGCACAATTGTCTACAGGGTCTTCCCAAAGGTTCTGCAATCTTTATTTAACCTCATTAATTAGATTTTATGAAATTTATAACTATTAATTTAGTTGCTTCTATTATATTATTATTATTATTATTATTATTATTATATTTATTATATTATATATTATATTATGATTATTATTATTAATTATTATTATTATTATTATTATTATTCATTATTATTATTATTATTATTATATTATTATTGTGTAAAGATTTTGAAGTCTTTTTTTTTTTTAAGAAATATCGTAAGCATGCGGTAGTATTATTATTTTAAGGTATTATTAACATCCATAAAGGTATACAATTATTTTTTAACATCTATTGTGTGTTGCCTTTACCCTTGTTTACTGCATCACATTAGATAAGGGAAACTTATAATATATATGAAAATAAATACTTATTGGTGAATATTATATATGAATATAGTATATTAATATTCCTTGTTAAAGGTTAATTTGTGATTATCCTCTTTAAAATTCTATTTTTATTGAAAATCGGACAAAAATTTCGTTTTCCAAAATTTCAGTATTTTTATTTTTATTTTTATTTTTTAAGAAACCACGCGAATTATTATTATTATTATTATTATTATTATTATTATTATTATTATTATTATTATTATATTATTATTATTATTATTATTATTATTATTATTATTATTATTATTATTATTATTATTATTATTATTATTATTATTATTATTATTATTTTTTAAATCAAAGAAGTATTTCTTCAAAACCAAACTAAATTGTTTCTATTAATAAAAATTAAATTTCTCCATTTTTGACATAATACCGATTTGTCCTTTTTTTTCTTTTTTTTTTTGCCAGAAACAATGTCTCGTTCTATAATATTAATATATATATATAATATATAATATATATATATATATAATATATATATATATATATATATATATATATATATATATATATATATATATATAAATAAATAAATAAATATATATATATATAATATATATATAATAAATATAAATATATATATATGATATATATAATATATATTATATATAATGTATTAATAATATAATATACTATAATATATATATATATATTCCACTTTAATATTTTTCCAAATGAGTTTATAATTGTGAAATAAGCTTGTTTCTTTCTTTCATAAAATTATAAACATTCTCTCTCTAAGTCAACACGACGATTACATATAATATATATATATATATATATATAGTATATATATATATATATATCTACTATATATATAGTATATAATAATATTATATATATTATTATATATATTCATATCCTTCAACGATCATCTCTCCATCTCAATTTGTCACAATAAGCCCAAAAAAAAGTCTGTCTCCTTCAAATCCAGAACAAATGTTACTCTCTGGGGCTCGAAATATTTTATAAAAAATAATAAAATTCAAAAACGAAACTTTCAACCAAATAGGAAGTCCAATAAAAAAATATTATATTATTATTATTATTATTATTATAATTTTTATTATTAATTATATATTATATATATTATTATTATTATTATTATTAATGATTATTCATTATTATTATTATTATTATATAGTATCTACGTATTAGTATTCAGTATTAGTATTAGCTATTAGTATTGAGTATATTATAATTATTCATTAGAATTTCATTATAACTTATTAGATTATTATTTATATATTCTTATTATTATTGATATTATTAGTATTCAATATTATTATATTATATTCATTATTAATTATTTATTAATTATGTAGATTATCATTATTATTATTATATCATTAATTATTGATTTATTATTATATTATATTATATTTTTATTACTTATTTATTATTATCTATTATTCTTATCTATTAATTATATTATATTATTATTTATTATTATTATTGATATATTATTATTATATTTATATTGAATATTAGTGTAGTAAGTAGTAGTAAGTAAGCTAGTAGTAAGTAGAGTAGTAAGTAGTAGTAGTAGTATGTAGTATGTTTTTGTAGTAGTAGTAGTAGTAGTATAGTAGTAGTAGTAGTAGTACGTAGTATGTAGTAGTAGTGAAGTAGTAGTAGTAGTAGTAGTATAATGAATCGGATAGCATTCTTTGTATATATATGTATATATATATATATAATATAATATATTAATATATTATATTAGTATATAATATTATATATAATACTATAAATACTACTATAGTATCATAAGGCTATGTTAAGGGAGTATTGTGTATTAGGCATACCAGTGCCCGCGAGTGCACTCTAAATATATGGCACTCCCATACGAATCCTCTAGCGAGGCTCAAACTATCGACCTCACTTGTCGAAGTTCAGCCACTTTGGACACACTTGGTATAATAGTATATATATATATATATATACTATATATATAATATAGTAATTATAATATATATATAATATATATATACTATATATATATAATATACTATATATATATATATACTAATATAAATATATATATATACACATATATATATATTATATAGATTATATATATTATATATTAATATATATAGTATAATATATATATAATATATATTATAATAGTATATATAATAATATAATTATATATATATATATATATATATAATATTAATATATATATATAATATATTATATATATATATATATATATACGATATATATATATATATATATAGTATATAAGTATATATATATAGCATATATAATATATATATATTAAATTTATAATATATATATATATATATTAGTATATAAATATATATATATAGAATATATAAAATATATATATACTATATAGTATAATATATAATGTTATATACACATATATATATATATATATATATTATATATATATATATTTATAATATAAATATATAATAAGTAATAGTATATATAATATATATATTATAGATATAATATATATAATATATATATAAATATATATTGTATATATATATTATATATATATTATAATATATTATATATATATATGAAATATATATATATTATATTATATATATAATTATATATATAGATATTATATATATTATATATAACAGATACTAATATATACTCAATATATATATATATAGTAATAATATATATATATATATTATATATATATATATATATATATATTAATATATATATTATATATATAATATATATATATATATATATTTATATGAATATTATATAGTATTATAATCTTTTTCCTTAATCTTTAATCTTTGTCGCTTTTAAAAACAGAATTTCTTGTAGATTTTTTTCTCATCGTCCTCACATGTAAATTTTACATCGTAATAATTCTTTTTAAAATTTGGACCTCAAATCCAGATAGGTTTTCAAACCTTTTCCTAAGGTTATACCTTTTAAAGGGCTTGAGTATGTGCGTATATGTATCATATATGCGTAAGATATACATGTATGGGGTAAAAAAAAAATTAAAAATTTACCATGTTTTGGGGGTGGGGGGGGTTGGGTTATTTTTATCCATGTACGTATGATGTGTAATTGGGGTATATATATTACTATATACTATACTAATATCTAAAGAGGAAAATAGTTATAATATATATGTATAAATAAACATATTAGAGATATCAATGATATACTATATGTATATAATATATATTATAGTATATATATGTGTGTGCGTGTGTTTATTTTAAATATATTCATTTGTATTAGGTAAACTAAATATATAAACCTAAAATAATTATAAAAACGTAATATATATATAATATTTATATAGTATATATATATATATATAATGCGGTCATGTATGTGTAAATTCATGGATGCACGTGTGCATTCATATATGTATAATATATGTATAAATTTCTTTTATATATATAGTCATCGTATGCATGTAAAATGTATGTTAAATGTGGTATATTTGAAATGTAGGTATTTGTTTGTATCAATGTAATGTGCAAGATATATAATATTTATGTAATATATTATAGTATTATATATAATATTATATATGTATATATATATAATAATATTTATATATATAATATATAGATATTATATATATAAATATAAGCTAATATACTTTTATATACTATATTAATAATATATATATATAACATATATTATATATATAATAGTAATATAGATATATATTTTAGTATATATATATATTATTATGTATTATTTAATATATTATTTATATCTGTATGTATAGTATTAGTTTTATTTGATCTATATTATATAATATTATTATTATTATTATATACTAAGTATGTTTGTGCAGAGTCAAACAAAAATGGTTCTATATATATATATATAATTTCATCTACTTATCTTATTAAATATTTTTTTTCTATTTTATTATATTTTTTATATTTTCTATTTTATTAATAATTTTACTATTTATATATATATGATTATTTAATTATTTAATATAATTACTATATTACTATATTATATATATATATAGACATTCAACTGTAGAAAAAAGAAAACTATGAAAAAGAAGGAAAGTATAAAAAAACATGCCAGGGGAAAGTCGAAGCCGCTGGTCCGGCCCTTCTCCTCATTGGGAGAGAGGAGGATGAGGGGATGGACTACGGATTGAGCACATCAATTCCTATCTCTCAAAAACAAAAGTCAAACTGATTGCTTTTTTCAACCAGTCACACAAACCATTAACACACTTTTTAAAACTGATGAGGTTCCCATTCCGATAGTCGTCTAGATTGAGTCCATTCGACAAGTCCCGATTCTTGCAGAACATCAGGTAGACAGGAAAAAAATGACGCCTACAACCGTAGAGGTACCAGTAAATGTCTTACAGTCGGTGGACAGAAACATTAGAAATATTTTGGTGTTTGTCACGACACGCAGACAAAAAAATTCCCAAAAAACAGACACAAGCAGGAGAGCATAGAAATATGCTCCGAAAAAAAGAAACATCATAGACCCAGAAAAACTTAGAAAATCCCAAGATATGAGATTCTCAAGTATCGCTACCAACATAAAGAAGGGAAAGACTGTCATCAAGGTGGATTCAGATAGCACAAATTGCAAAAGAAGTAGATGAATATTGAAAGCAAATAGAATGGATAGAGAAAAGCGAAGAAGCAGCTGGTGCTCAGCAAGAGAGGTGGACTTGACGTCGGAGAAAAATGAATATTTAATGTTGTGCTATTATGTTTGGAGAACTTCTACCTGAAAAGAAAAACAAATCAGAGTTTTGGAATATGTAACAGAAAAGAAAAGAAATAAGTGCCAATGTACGATTTGGAATACAATTCAGAGATAAATAATAACAAATAAATAGGAAAGAATATCTGTCAAGAACAGGCGCATATTAAATTAATAATAAAGAATAGAAAGGAAGATGGGGAAAAAGGAGAAAACAAAGCTACCCTCCATCCGATGAAAGATTTACAGGAAAACTTAACATAGTGTCGAAAGTAACCCTTAAAAATTCTCTATGCACTGGGAAATAATTAATTAAAATAAAAGTTTTAAATCCTGAGAAAACTCTACAAAGAGTAGAACAAGTGAAAAAGAACACACGAGAAATTGGAAAAAGAGTACAGATGGAAATTACAAAAAAACAAAGAAATAAAAAGGAGGAAAAGGAAAACCGGGATGAAGTAATATTCCTCAACATTAATAGCCACCACTCGGTGGATGAAGATCAAAAAGAGAATCAAGAGGAAGAAGGAAGAATGATAGAAGGGAATCTATACGAAGAACCAATAGGTGAATTAAAAGACATCCCAAACAATGACAGTCCATTTAATAATGTAAGCGAAGATTCACATAGCAGGACTTTTCAATATTAGTAAGCACGAAGGAAGAAGATAACGAGAAATCGGTAGAAATGAAGCAACAGTTAACAAGAGAACAAATAGAATGAAATGTTAACAAAGAATTTGCCATTAACAGAGAGGAAGATCTATTGATAGGGTTTGATAAGCGACAAAAAATAAAAAAGATACATAATTGGTATAAATTGAAAAAAAATATAGGGTTAGCCAATAGAGCATTAGCTAGAATATTACCACTTGATTGTGTCATTACAGAGTTAAATAGACTCTATTATGCAACGGGAAAAGCCATAGCAGATATTATGGATACTGGAGTAGTTAAAGAAACAGAAATAAAAGGAATAATTAGAAAACCACCTTGGAAATTTAGATTAGAAAAAGAGATACAAAAATTAAGAGAAGAAATATCAATATTAACAGCTTATCAAAGAAACAGTTAAGAGTGGAAACTGCATAAGAGGGCAGCAGAGAATATGATATAGAGAGGAAAGGGTATTCAGGCGACCAAATGGTACAGTGCCATTGCGAGAGAAAACTTGAATCTGGCAGCTAAGAGTACAAATTACGAAGATATGAAAAAAATGAAAAAAGAAAAAATTCAGAACAGAATGTTTCATCAAGACCAAGGAAGATTATATAGAGAACTAAAAAGATGACAAATACACAGTAAAGAAACCACCAGAAGAAGGAGGATAGATCAATTTTTGGAGGAATCTATGAGGCAATAGAGAGCATTAAGCTCAAAGGCAGCATTGGAATAAATGAAATTGCTAAAACCAATAATCAACAACATATGATAGAAAGGGTTCCACTATTAGTGAAGAAGGAAGTAAGCTAAGTCATAAAAACTTCGGAATTGAAGGCCCCAGGACCTGTAAAGTCCATAATAATATGGGCTTAAAAGAAAAATTAAACAAGCCTAATGGACACCACTTGGTGAAATGCCGAACAGATTATGGAAGGGGAGGAACCCTACAGAATGGTTAACGACTGGAGATACGGTCTTGATCCAAAATCAATGGAAACTAAAAATCCATCTAAATATAGACCGATAACGTGCCTTCTACTGTATATAAAACATTAACTGGAGTAATCTCAAACAGAGTATATGAGCACGCAGAGACCAACAACCATAATTAATGAAGAACAAAAAGGGTGTGTTAGAAATGCATATGGTACTAAAGAATCATTATTAATTCAAAAGTGGTAATGGAAAAATAGTAAGAGCAAAAACAAAACAACTCATATTATTCGGCTGATGACTATCAGAAGGACTGTACGACAGGTGTTCCCCATGCAGTGTGGAATAGAAGGAGATCTATTAAAAAGTATCTAAAATGCAAGTGAGACACCTTTATAAAATTTTACTAGATAGAGGAAGTGGAACAATGGAAAGTTAAGCGCTGAAACTAAACCATCGAAAGAAGGTTTTATGAAAATAAAAAATGTTAGAAATAAGGAGAGTATTTTCGCAAGGAGATTCTCTCTCTCCCTATTATTTTACTCTGCCATTACCCCCTAAAGTGAATCCTTATAAATAACATTGACAAGATGGTAACAGGATTTAATCCAAGAATGAAAACGAAACCAAAAAAATCTCTCATTTATTCTACATGGATGACCTGAAAGTTATAATTCACCAAATAGGGAGGACTAACCACCAGGCAGATAGAGATCGTAAATAAATTCTCAGATGATATAAATATGAAATTGGATTGGATAAGTGTGCTTTTCTCTCACTTAGAAGGGAAGAAGATGGAGAGTGAGAACATCAATGCTGGATCAAACTAGCCAATCACCCAGCTACAGACAGGAAACGCATTATAATACCTGGTTAGAAGAATTCGGAAAACAATTGAACATAAAAATGAAGAGAAACTAAGAAAGAACTTCTTAAAAAGACAAAATTAATACTTAAAATCAGAATTCAAAGCAACAAACAACAAATCAAGAGGCCATTTAAAACGTTGCGTACCAAGTCATCTTCATATAGCGTGTGGGATAATAGACTGGTATCAAAAAAGATCTGAACCAGCTTGACATCTCAGCCAGAAAAATGCTTAAATGCACATAAGATGATCTACAAGGGACAATAATATTAACTCGATTGTACAACGATCGGAACGGAGGAAGGATTGGAATGGTGGAGCTGGCCAGTATAACAAGAAGAGATCATACGGAATATGGTGAAACCTGGAGAGCTCGAGCAAGAAATTCATACAGTGGGTGTACCTGCATGAAAGAAACAAACCGGACTCGACCTCCATTATAAAAAAGAAAAGAGACTACATGCGGGCACACAATATAACAACAGATCAGGTCCAGGGATGGGAGGAGAAAACAACAAAAATAAGAATGAAATATCTTAAAGACAGATATGGAGAAAACAGAAAACAAAAACATTTAAACCAATGGAAGAGCCAAGCAATGGCAAAACAATATAAAGAGTTATTGGGGGAAGTATACATTGATGGAGACAAATCGGTAGAAATATTCAGTAAAGGCATACTCAGATCTGAGGAGGAAAGAATAGTAACAGCAGCCCAAGATCGCACTCTACGAACAAGATGGCACAGGAAGCACATCGAAAAGGAAAACATCACTGACACATGTAGAGTATGTAAGAAGGACACGGAATCCGTTTCTCACATCTTAGCGGGATGTCAAGTTCTACTGAAGAGTAATCGATATACAGAAAGAGACAACACCATCTGTAGTCTTATACATTTCAAATTATGCCAGAAGTATAAAATCAGACTGGAAGTAACGAGTTAATGGAAGCATAACCCCCCAGACAATAGAGAAGAATGAGAGGCGTTGATATTGTTGGATTGTGCTTATCCAACTATATAGCAGTCACCCATCAAGACCAGACAATAGTAAGTGAAAGATAGAGAGGGAACAGAAATGCTATATAATAGAGGTGGGAGTTCCATTAGACAACAACTTGGTGGCTTATGAACTTGAAAAGGAATTGAAGTATCAAAGGATTGAAGCACGAAATAAGAACAATGTGGAATATTGAAAACATAATAGGGAATCCCGATAGTGGTGGGGAACGGAGTATCAAGAAGAAGTCTCTTCGAACATACTGAAGAAGCTCCCCAGTGCGATTTACCGCTTGGAATAAGTAAGAATGGTAATAAAGAAGCAGCATTGCTCTCCTAAGACTATGTGCTGGGATGTGGATAACATAAGTGAAATGACCTTGGTCAAGGTTTGACCACGGTCATTTCTATAAAAACCCCTTTAAATGGGAGAAATTAAAAATATAGTATATAAGTATTTTATAATATATAGTAGTATAATATAATAGTATATAATATATATATATATATTATAGTATAATATATTAATATATATATATATATACTATATATATATAATATATATATATATATATATATATATATATACATATAATATAGTACATTAATATAATTGAAAAAGTATATTTCTTGTACGGTGTTAACTTCTTGATGTAATAACCTGGAACATAACATAGTGAACAAGAAACCAATACTGTGAGAGAGGCCTAAGCACTAGTATGTGCATTTGGCAAATTTTAAACCTTTTAATCTTTTCCTCTCCCCTCATTTTTTCAAATTATATGTCTCTTTCAATCCTGCTCCTCCACCACAGTTTTTTTTTTTTTTTTTTTTTTTTTTTTTTTTTTTTTTTTTTTTTATTTTGGAAGGATTGCCACTCATCAGTCCCTTTAAACCTTTAAGTACTTTAAGTACTTTGTACTTACTTCCCTTACTTCCCTATATGGTTCACCTACACTTGCAACTTCACAAGTCAAATTTATTGGACTCATTCTAGATGACCACCTAACATATATATGCACCGCACATTAACTCCTGAAAACGACTTGTCATCGCGTGATTGACCTATTACGTTATCTCGCCTCAAAATCTTGGGGTGCTGATCGCAAGTCCCTTTTGCGTCTCCACACAGCTCTAATTTGAATGAAGTTGGACTACGGCTACTTATTATATGTTTAAGCTTCCCAAACTTTACTACACCTAGATCCCATCCAAAACGAAGGGATCCGTATCTCCACTGGAGCCTTGAAGTTGATTCCGATATGATGCCACTATCTCTTAGAAGGGAATACATCATCTGTACAAGTTATCTTCGCTTTCAAACCCAAATACCATCTGCTATGACACCGATTCTGCGAGAGATACCTCAGAATGTTCTTTACTGGCCATTTGTAAACAGTTTATAACATCCTTAACTTCCTCAACATCATTTTGCAAAATGTGCTGCCGTTCTGTTATGATGAAGAATACACACCTTGACTATTCCCTGCTTCCACCAAATGTCATTTCTTGAACTCTCTTTCTAAATATAGCCACCCAACAACCTTGTTAAAGGCATAATTTTTGTCTTATTCCGAAGTTTACGGTGAATTTACTCCAGTACTTACTGATGGCTCTACAATGGGGAACAGTGTGGGTGCGTCTGCTGTTTTTCCTGACCTCAACCTTTCCCATACCCTTCCCTATCATGCTTCAATTTTTAAGATAGAATTGATGGATATAATGATTGCCCTCTCTATCATTTTGTTACTTAACCAAGAACACCCTTATGTCATTCAGATTCGCTCAGCGCCCTCCAATCGCTATTCTAAAAACGCAATGGTATCCACTGTACAACAATTGCTTCGTATGTTCCACTATCACAGGAAACAAATTACACTATGTTGGACCCACTCTCACATAGGGATAACTGGCAACGAAATAGCTGACACTCCTCTTTCCGGACCTCTTCTAGTTGCCTCCCGGATGCCATTTGGCATGGTCGCCTTCCATCAACTGATTATTTTCCCGCTCTCCGACAAGGCTTTCGGTCTTACTGGCAGGAATACTGGGCGAGTGATCAGAGAGGGACGAAACTTAGAAATGTAAAGCCGAACATTGGTGAGTGGTCTTTCCTCTCACCACAGACAAAGCGCTTGCCCGAGGTGATACTTACATGCCTCCGTATTGCCTACACCAATATCACTCACAGCTACTATATATCACGGGATCCTCTTCTTATCTGCAAATTTTGCCGTTTCAATACCCGCAATCTGTTCACCCTATCTTCATTGATTGTTCTAAACTGAATCCCATTCGCCTTTGTCATTTTCTTACTATGTGATAGATAACACCTTCTAAAAGGTTATTCCATATCTTATCTGAATCATTTCAGTTCTTTCTTGTAATAGTAACTCTATTTAACAGCGTCAAGAAAACGAAGGTTGAATATATCTTCACCACATTTAATTATTTTATTTTTGTAATATTAGGAATATTAATAATGTAAGGACAATTTATTTTTATATTTAGCGCTATTAATTTTTGACTGACTATTCATTTCGCTATCCAAATTTTCTTTTACTAACATTCAAAATACGTATGAGCATGGACCCCACCCATTTAGTTGATTATTCATCATAGTGTGGCCTCTTTCTTGTGGTCCGTGGTGGGTCCTGTACACAAACTCAAATATTAGATATATAGATATATATAATATACTATATATATATAAGTATATAGGAATATAATATATATATACTATCATATATATAATATATATAAGTATATATAAATATATATATTAATATTATATATATATATAATATATTATATGCGTAAATGTGTATGTATATATGTATGTATGTATATAATGCGGTTTTCTTTTTCATAATAAACAATGGTGCCAATGGTTGAAAGTAAACATTGAGTGACACTTTCTGGCATCGTTTAAATAACTTGGCATTGTCAAGAATGAAAATAAAATAATAATAATAATAATAATAATAAATAATAATAATAATTATAATAAAATTGAAAATATTATTAATAATAATGAATAATTAAAATAATAATAATAATAATAATAATAATAATAATAATAATAATAATAATAATAATAATAATAATAATAATAATAATAATAATAATAATAATAATAATAATAATGAATAATTAATAAATATAATAATAATAATAATAATAATAATAATAATAATAAATGTCAGGTTTAAATATATATTATATTAAATAGTCTTACAGTTAATGTAAAATTTGAAATAATTATTTTTTAAAAAAAGATTATGAAATTTTATCCCTTTAAAAAGAAAAAAAGAATCTCTCGAGTCATCACTCACGTGAAGATCCTATTCATTGATGGACAAAAAATAAACTTTTATAAAATAGAAGTTGTTGCAGTCGTAATTATTATTATTATTATTATTATTATTATTATTATTATTATTATTATTATTATTATTATTATTATTATTATTATTATTATTATTATTATTATTATTATTATTAGTATTATAATAGTAGACGTAGTAGTAGTAGTAGTAGTAGTAGTAGTAAGTAGTAATAGTGGTAATAGTAGTAGTAGTAGTAGTATTAGTAGTAGTAGTAGTAGTAGTAGAATGGGCATTACTATCAATATTCATGCCAAATACGAAGTATTTTAACCATATTTTTATCGTCCTGAAGATCCCAAGAAATAATTTGCAAAATATTCCTAAGAACAAAAACTTAGAAGATGACCCGACCTGAGGACGAGTACTGAAATTAATATTTTTTCCTATCAACCTTTGGAAGTAAAAGTTTATCAAGGATACGACTCTGAAAGGAGAAATCTACAACGAGCATTGTCCTATATCGAGGAGAGGGACTGGGCATTATTGCATTAGGAAGAAGGAATAGAACTTAGGATTTTTGCCAAAATAGTCAGAAAAATTACCTTGTACACTAAGGAACCGCTTGGAACTTTCCTACTTCTGCGTTGAATTAATTCATTTGATGATGAAGAGATAGACGGGATATACAAGCTTAATATCTAAGTTCTATTTGAAGAACATGTCCTACCCAAACAGAACATTAATGTAAATGGCACTTCAGATTTCCATTAACACAAATTAAAATTTACCCTGGAGCAAATTGTTAAAGTGATCGTATAATTGTCGTTAAGATTGCTACGCTGAAACTGAAGAGGATTCTAAAAGGAACACCATGCCTAAGAAACGGCAAACATTCTCTAAAGAATCATTATAACATAAAGATTAGATACAATGTAGCAGGGAAAATTAAGTATGAATTTATAAAAGATGAAATGAGAACTTATCTAAGCAATAGTTGTGGTTACTATAAGAAGCAAATGAAGCAGTTATTCAAAAGAGTGAAATCAATGGATAACTGAATGTGTTGTTTCAACATAATTAACGAAAGAAGAAAGCGTAAAGATAATGAAATATAGAAAAGTATAAACAGAAGGATAGGTAAATAATGTAATAAGAGAATGGATGGGGAACCGTTGCCAATATTTCGAGATTTTTTTTTCAAGGAGAGAAGAGCAAATGATGTACGAAAAGGTGATGAGACCTTTACCTGTGCTTTGGTGACTGTATATAGACTATCAACAGGATAATACATAAACAAGGATTTGACAAAGTTGCTAGCGAGTCTAAAAATGAATGGGAATTCAATAACAATAATTGAGAATTTCTATTGGACACGGAAAGCATCTGTTAAAATTAATGAAGATGAATCAAAATGGTAGTTTATTGAGAGAAGTTTCCGACAAAGTTAAACCAGATTTGCTCAACCAATGGAGTTTGATTATTATGAGAGAAACAACAAACTATACCATTAATTGATATGCTGATGAT
>JABUQX010118307.1:90000-95000 GCA_015478945.1 Trachelipus rathkii
TATATATATATATATATATATATAAGGATAAAACTAATTATTTATATATATAAACTTTATTAATCTTTACATATATATATAATATATATATATATATATATATATATATATATATATATATATATATATATATATATATATATATATATGTTTGTGTATATATATAAACATATCTAAAGTACTACAAAGACAAAGATTCTAAACACAGTGAAATATCCGCGTACGATCCGCGGATGAGTGATTTTTAACTATCCGCATCTAGGGATGAAGTGAACTATCCTCATCCCTTACACCTCTAACCCTAAGTAACAGATACCATCTTAAAAACAAACCGACATCAACTTGAATCCTAACAGGCACCAACTAGCACTAACAGGTGCTGAGGAGTCTAGAATTAAGATTCCAACTAAGACCTAACAGGCATCAAATTAGACATAGCAGCTCCACTCTAGACCTAGCAGGCACCAATCTATAACTAGCATGCTCCGACCTAAGATGATGAGACACCAACTTAGTGTAGCAGGCCGCAGCCGCAACTAACCGAGCACTAACTTAGAACTAATAGGTTGTAACTTCCCAGCCTAACAGGCAAAAAGCTAAATTATCAGACATCAACCCCAGACCTACAGGCTCCAACCTAGAACTAGGCTCCAGCCTATACTAAGAGGGATAAATCTGAATTTTAGGAAGTAATAGGCAAAAGCCTAAATTATGACTCAAACCAAGGTCCTAACAGTTGCACCAGCATAGCCTATCAAGCTCCCACTCTAGATCTTACAGGCACCAACATACACTAAAAGGCACCAACCTACAACTAACATGCTCCAACACATAAGACATGAGGCGCCAATCTATGGCTAACAGACACCAACCAAGAACTATTAAGCTTGGCAACTAATAGGCAGAACCTTAGAACTAGCAGGCATCATCTTAGAACTAACATTTTGTGTGGTGTTTGCGAGTCAAAGAAAATGGGGAAAATAGAAAATTGAGAGGTTTCAGATACGTTAGATGAGCTTAGCGGTTGGTCTGAGGTTAAATAGTGGTTGGAAATTGGGAAGGAACGTCATAATGATATTCGTAGAGACAATATAAAGGGTGTAATGGAACATTTCGATGGGAAAGAAATGGTTTTGGGAGAGTCAGCGAGTTGATTTGGCAAAAAGCTAACAGATTGTATCTTTTAAAGAACTGAATGAGTAGACCACCCAATATATAGGAAACATACTACTCAACTAGAAGAAATAATTGAGTGTTGGGTAAAAAAATTCTGAAGGCAACTCAAAACGCCTCACCTCATAGGAAACATATTTGGTGAGAGGAACAATCCTGATCATTCCATGAAGGTTGCTACGAAACGAAAAACAGATATTTTAGTAGTGCGGAAGTTTGAGTTGTGTTTTTCATTAAATGTTATAGATATATGGAACACTACAGCGAGTAGAAAGAATTAAGGAAGGAGATTTTAAGCATTGCAAATTGTTGTTTTCTATCACAGTGGATTACGAAAATTATATGAGGTTGGTTGCTTCAAAAACTACTCCCCAACATTAGCCGTTTGAAGCTGGTTAGAATACTTTTTGAGTTGAAACAGTAATGAAGGATGGAATCGTCAAGCAAAGAGTGGATGAGTAATGGTATATATAAATCATTAAACACCAAAACTAGGAACAGCACAGACATCAACTGAGAATTGGGAGAGAGAGAGGACAGAACCATGAAACAGCTGCAATAGTACGACCTGAAGGAAATCGGGAGATGGTCACAAAAAGAGAATTATAGGCACTGAAACAATGAAGGTAAAAAATAGTTTTTATGACAAACTATATCCAGCTTTCCGTACTCTATCGAACAGCAAAAATTCACAGAAATTATGAAAGAGCAGAGGACCAAGACTCAGATAAAGGGGAAAGAATGTAAATAATATTAATTCCTTGTTGGAAATGTAATACTTCCGATCTGAGATAAAATTTGAAATTTTAAGAAACTTTCTAAATCTTCTCGTTAAAGATGATTAAAAAATTTGGAAGAACAGAAATTAAATCAATAGGAAGGTGAGTAGGTTGAGAACAGGGTTTATTTTTCCAGCACAAGGTTGAGATGATGGTAAGTTTCAAGCTGAAAAAAGAAAGGTTAAGTTGATAGGCGAAGATGAAGCTCCCTTTTTAGTCTTAAGCTCAAAAAGAGCAGAAATTTATTAATACTAATACTATTAATATTAATACTAATACTAATACAGTTTAGAAGAAGTACAGTGATGAACATTGATGACTTTGCAGTAAGGTGGAGAAGAATAAGCTCAGGGAATCATCCAAAGTGAAATTAAATGGAAAGATTGAAGAAAGAGTTCAATTTTAGCAGGAAATAGGACAGCAGTTCAGAAGAAATGATGTTTAGGAAAAAGAAATTGTAGGCTTGGTAAGAGGAAATTGTAAAAGTGAAAAGTCAATTTTTGCTTAGACAAGGACTCTAGTCAAAAAAGTAAGTCAGGATTAGGCCAACGCTTAAAAGGATTTTAAGAATCTTATGTTATTAAGCCAAAGGCTCTATTAAATAGGAAGTTAGCATCGAGTTCTATTAGAACAATTTCCTTGAGAGTGTTTACTAAATTCCTTTTTTATCTTCTTGAAGCTGTTAAATTTTTAGTATACTTCAGGTTAGGTCGGGCGTGAATTTAGGTACTTCCAGCCTTAAAAATATAATATTTTAAGCACAACGTTAAATAGAAGAAATGCCATGGGAAGTTTCAAGTAGTTCACTTAAATAATTAGTCACAGGATTCAAGTTAAATCTAGTTCGACATTCCGTTGTTTCTTAATTTAACATTCCGTTAGGTCTAGTTCAACATTTCGTTAGACCTAGTTCAACATTACGTTAGACCTAGTTGAACATTCAGCTAGACTTTTCCACGTTAAGTTAGTCATGGTGATCCAACTGCAAATTGTATCATACTATTTTTAAGGTGCTGTTGTCCAATTTCTTGAAGAAATTTTTCAGTTGGGTGCTCTTATCTTTCTGAATGGGTTAAACCCTGTAACACGTAGAGTAGGTAAACCAGAGATCTAGATTTGATCAAAATTCATAAAGTCTTATCTCCTTAGATCTTCGAAAATTTTACCTATAAGAAATTTTTAATATTTGAGTGAAATTATCTTGGTTTCTAGAAAGAAATATCCTAAATACCTTGTTAAACCTTCTTTGTTCCTCTTATCTACGCTAACTTACTACCACACTCCTTCCCTTAGATGTCACATGTACTTTATACTTGTGTATAGGGTCTCATCCGGAGACCATGTTTCACTATTTTTCGATACTTTTTTTCCTGAGTGGGGAAACATGCACTTGTCAACCTTTTCCAAATGATAACTGCTGTAGACCCTCTGGTCATAATCTTGCAACTCTTACCTGTAAATTTCCAGGTCATTGAATTTAAATATTAATTATTTACCTTAACCTCATCATCTGGGTTTCATTTCATTTATATATTTAAATTTATTCACATAATTTATATATAATCTGATTGATGATAATATAAGTTAATGAAAAAGAATGTTACAGAAAAACAGTTTGTAGTAATGGAGTTGTTTATTTAAACCCTAAGCTAGCAATACATCTACAAAGCCTTAGTTTAGAAGATGATTTCTTTTACAAGACTAACCATTGTGATTTCAAAATTAGGTACAAAAGATTTGTCCAATGTTCCAGTATTTTTTTACTGACTTTTATGGAAGACGTTTTCAGAGGGTCAGAACAGTAGAACAGGAAAGATACTGATTTAATGTTTTAATTTTCTGCCAGTGAAGAATAATTTTGAACAGAAGCAACAAATACTGACTACTAATTTCTGTAGATGTGTGGAGGAAAAAAGATAGTATAAGGAAAATTTAAATATTTAAGTAAATTAAAGAAATGAGAGATTGCTGAAAGAGAATTCCAGAAATGAGAAAAAAAAAAGGTAGGTGATTTTTGGAACTATAAGTTGCTTAGCACAGATGTGACAATGGAAGTATTATCAGAGAAGGTGCTTAAGATCCTCAAAAAGAAAGGTTCTATAACAGTTAAGGATATTCTTTAGGGTTCAAAGAAATAAACTAAGAAGTAGGTAGATGTTTAAGGATATCTATAATGAAATTATAGATATGTAATATGAGGATGAGTCTTAATAAAAACAAAATTTGAAAAATGAATGTATACAAAAAAATATGATTAGATACAATAATAACGGGTAGTTCTCTCTCTGCTCTCTCTCTCTCTCTCTCTCTCTCTCTCTCTCTCTCTCTCTCTCTCTCTCTCTCTCTCTCTCTCTCTCTCTCTCTCTCCCTTCTTCTTCTTCTTCTTCTTCTTCTTCTTCTTCTTCTTCTTCTTCTTCTTCTTCTTCTTCTTCTTCTTCTTCTTCTTCTTCTTCTTCTTCTTCTTCTTCTTCTGTTCTTCTTCTTCTTCTTCTTCTTCTTTTCTACTATTTCTCTTCTTCTTCTTCTTCTTCTTCTTCTTCTTCTTCTTCTTCTTCTTCTTCTTCTTCTTCTTCTGTTTTGAATTTTTTCTTTTTCTTCTTTCTCTTCTTTCTCTTCTTTCTCTTCTTTTTCTTCTTTTTCTTTTTTTTTCTTTTTTTATTTTCTTCTTCTTCTTCTTCTTCTTCTTCTTCTTCTTCTTCTTCTTCTTCTTCTTCTTCTTCTTCTTCTTCTTCTTCTTCTTCTTTTTCTTTTCTTTTTCTTTTTCTTTTTCTTTTTCTTTTTCTTTTTCTTTTTCTTTCTTTTCTTTTCTTTTCTTTTCTTTTCTTTTCTTTTCTTTTCTTTTCTTTTCTTCTTCTTCTTCTTCTTCTTCTTCTTCTTCTTCTTCTTCTTCTTCTTCTTCTTCTTCTTTCTTTTTCTTCTTCTTCTTCTTCTTCTTCTTCTTCTTCTTCTTCTTCTTCTTCTTCTTCTTCTTCTTCTTCTTCTTGTTCTTTTTCAGCGAGCATCCAACACAATAAATAAGTCATATACCCAAAAACAACAAATACTTAA
>JABUQX010118308.1:0-10000 GCA_015478945.1 Trachelipus rathkii
AGAGGAGAGATGAGATATTATAATATATTACTATATATGATATAGATATATATACTATATATATAAGTTAATTATAGGATATATATATTAATACATAATAACTATAATTGTGAGGAGCTACGTACAACGATCAAGATAATAATTACCACCTCTAGAGCATCATAGGACCTAGCGACAGTATGATAGTATATATTATCACTCACTATGGTCAATCGTTCTGTAAAGGGTTTTCATCCCCTGGCGCCAGGCTGGGCCACACACCATGCCGGTAATATATTGGTCAATACAAGCCTTTTTTATATTTGATTTACCGTATAATATCATTATCAGATTCTTCCCTTGATCAACTTTATTTTTCACGACATATATTCATATGTAAGCCATTATGTTCGAATCAAATAAGTACAAATAAACTTAAAATTTAACACTTGATATTATTTGTAATGCTAGCATGGAACTCAGTCTAGCTTAAATAAATTAACATTAAAATCCAAATTTCTCAACAATTTACTCAAAATAAGATACATTACGTAAATTCAACAAAAGATTTCAAAGTTACCAGCTTGGATATCATACAAGTTGTCGTTGTTTACGACACGCTCTCCCACAGATAACAAACGTAGTTAAGAAAACATTCGCGTATGAAATTTCACACTAAGTCACAACCACACTATACTACTCAACAATTATATTTAAAATAATAATATACATAATAATATAATATAATATCCACATAATAATATAATATAAAATGACATTAACTTAATATCACTATATAATAATAATAATATAATAATGGAATAAAATATGATAAAAGCATCTTTTTAAAATAGAATTTCGTGGTCTTCTTAATACGCTTATATACACATAGATCACAAGTAACCATACTCAACATATCTTAATGTAAATATTATTATATCTCTATATATTATACGGTATGTCACTAATTTCTATTCATAACTCACTGATATAGGTATAACAGTTATACACATTATAGACTTACTCTATCATATTATACTACTAATATTAACCTATCATATATATATAATCTATATTACCATAACCCCACTACCTCTACATAACTAATTCTCTATACCCTTCTCTATACTACTATATATATAACTACAATAATATATATTATCCACTATATTACTATCTTAGACTATATACATAACCTATACCTATTACAATATCTACTATGAGTAACAGTCCGATCTACTATCCTAAGTATAGTACAAATATAACATATTGCATATACTATATATTAATATAGATTTAACACCAATATAGTATAGTATATATATCAGCAGTATAAGAAAATATACGTCAAAATATATATATCTATATATAAATAGTTAATTTTTAATAGTATATATAATATATAATATATATATAATAAGTATACTATGAATATATATAATAATATTTAATATGAACTCATACATATATATATAATATATATATATAATATTATAATAATATATATATATAATAATATATATCTATATAGTATATTCTATATATATATTATATATCACTTCTTATTATATATATATAATAATTAACATATACAAAGTATAATAAATCTAATAATATATATTTTATACTATATAGTATATATTTATATTATAATATATAATATATTCAAATATATTATATTATATATGTAATATTATAGTTACCTAATATATATATATATATATTAAGTATATATATCATATATATAATATACTAGCTTACTATAATATTGATAACTATACCTAATACTTAGATATAATAAGCTTTTAATAATAATAATCACAATAATATTATAATTAATTATATAGTATATATATATTATATTATATATATAATAGTTTATATATATATATTGATATATCATACTACTATATATATATATATTATATAAATATATATATATAATATTATTATATAGAATGTATTATATAAATAATCATAATATATATTAGTATAATAATGATAATCATAATCTATATAGTAATACTATATATATAAATTAAATAATATATTATATATACACATACATATATATATAAGTATAATACATATATATGTCTATATATATTGATATGATATATAAATATATAATATAGTATAGTATATATAATAATAATATAATTATAAATTATATATATAATATATATATATATACGCTATATATTAACGGACAGTTCTTTCCCTTATTGTCTGCTGTTCAACGCGAAGGTATAATAATAAATAAATGATTTTCCGTACATTTTAATAATTCATGACATGACAATTATTCTTTCTGACTGTAAACAACCATTATCTAATACTAAGGTTTTGAACATACGTCTTGGTTCATATCTTCCGATAACAATAATAGTAAATTTATACAGCTAAATCACATGAAAACCGGGACAGAAACAAATACATTTTTTCAAACCCTAAAAATACTCTCTTTCTCTCTCTCTTCTTATATCTGACTATATTAAAATATTTTAAAAAAAAGGTGTAATTCTATAATATTAATATATATATATAATTATGTTATATTATATATACTTATATATATATATATTAGTATATGTATATATATATTTTCTATTTAATATTTATATATATTATATATATATAATCATATATCCTTTTATATATTATATATATATATATATAATTTAGTATATAATATTATAATAAATAGTATTGTAATTTATATGAAGGTATAATATAATATATATATAATAGATATACTATTACTAAGTGTTTATTTTTATTTAAGTGTTTTAAAAAAAAATTATTTTTCTTTATTTTGTTCCACATATTTATTTCAAAGGGGCAACCTCTAACTATATGAGTTATAAGTGCCAAAATTTTGGAGGAGTATTATTTTTAACTGTCACGTTGTTCGAGAGGAGAGGCTTTAGTGGAATAAATCCTCAAAAAAATAACAAAATAAGATACATGATTCTTTTCCGTTGCCATGACAACCAGTGTTTAGCATTATAATATGCCTTTTCTTGAGGAAGCACAAATCGAAAATTTCCATCAATGACCTATGAAAACTAATGTTCGCAAGACGAATAAGAGTGATCTTAAGTAATTAATTAGCGAGTTCTGTATATACAATTTAAAACAATATTTCAATAGTTTATAATATTAATTTGCAATTTATTTATACAATTACGTCTGCTTTATTTATTTTTTAGAGAGTCCTCAGCCTCCTGTGCTTCCCACCGTAAAACCAAGCGCCTGATATATATTAGTAATATCATACATTATATATATCATAATATAATACAATAAGATCACTAATATAGTACCAATATGCAGGAAACTATGTTCTGTAATAGCTTTGCTTAATTATATTATATATATAATATATATTTATATATTATATATATAATATATATTATATAAAATAGTATATATATAGTATGAATTAGTATCGTATTTAAATATACTATCTAGTATAGTATTATTATAGTATAATATATATATATATATATAGATATATATATATGAATATATTTATACTATAGTTACTCGAAAATTATTCATTAATAATATACTATACCTTGATACAAGTATGTATTTTATAGTAAGTCATAATATAAGATAGAATATAATTATATTATATATAATAATCATAGTTATTATTATGTATAGACTATATATATCATATTATATATATTATATTATAATATATATAGTATATATATATATAATAATATAATAAATACTATTAATATTAATAAAAATCCGCTTATATATATTATAGTATATATAGTATATATTATACATATTAGTAATATATATCTATATAATTATGTTTAATAAAATATACCTACCGTATATATATAGATATATATCGATATATATATATTTATTGAAGTAATATAGCATATATATATATAATATTATATTATATATAATAAGATATAATATATATAGTACGAGTATATATATACATATATATATTGCTATAAATCTGATATATATAATAATTAATATAACATTCCTCTTAACTAATTCATACTAATAGATCCTACTCACTTAACTAACCATATACTATATTATATATATAGTATATATATATATATATAATAATATATGATATAATATATATATAGTGGATTTATTTTATCTATTTAATTATTGATACAATTAAATAAACATAAATGAATATAAATAATAAAAGTAATCAAATAATGAATAATTAAAATAATAATATAATAATAATATAACATAGAATATTTAAATAATCATTAATAAATCTTTTTGATTGGATCAAAATTTCAAATGTGTAATGAAGTGTCTAACGAAAATAATACTGTCTAGTCACAATAATCATCAGGAATCTGGAATGACTTCGGAAGATATGTTTTTATTATTTATTGATTTAATTAGTGTTCAGTTTATCATTAGTTACAAGCAAGCATGATATAAAATAATAATAATAAATGACATAATAATATGATAATCACACATAAAGTAATCAATAATATTAATAATATATAGAAATAATAATGATATTAATAATAATATAATAATAATAATAATAATATAATAAATAAATAAATAAAATAAATAAAGGAAATAAATAAATAAATAAATAAATAAAATAATAATAAACACATCGAATACGAAAAGAAACAAAATGTCAAAAAGTAAGATGATGCACACCCGTAAAAAGGCCACTTTTATTATCATTGATTCTTATACATGAATATACTATTTTGAATATTTTACCATATCGTTGTGGAGCGTAATGATCTATGTACAAAAGTTTACCACTGAAGTTTAAATAGGGGCTCCTAAAGTTGAAGGCGAAGTTCATAATCGAGATTAATCAAACACCAAATGTATTATGACTCATTTTCGAGTTTCTGGCGGTAAAATCCATCAGGGCGAGTCGATTAAGTATCACATTCTAATTTATCTCACAGAAAAGCTCGAATATTGATTATTTAACCATGCTGTAACTAAATTAATAAATACTACAACTATTTAAAATTATTAAATTTAATATATACTATATATACTATATATCTATATATCTATATATATAGTACACCTATAATAAGTATACTAGTATAGCGACTTTTTTTCATAAAGGTTGAGTGCTCACGTGTCGTGACTAACTTTACAATGCGCGGCCAGCGCTCGACGCTAGCGAAATCACAAATCCAACACTAAACACTGTAACATTCATAGAGGTACACAATTGTAAATTACACATGGGACGGTTCCCTACCATTTGCATACACAAAATAACAACAATTCCTATGATGATACCAACACCTAACGTCATTCAAGCCTAGAAAAAAAAAAAAAAAAAAAACTATGTCAATCTTAAAAAAATAATAAATAAAATAAGTATCTATTTAGTAGTATCTGAAAAAGAGCTAAATAAGCAACACCTCAAAGATCGAACCAAAGGACCTAGGCTAGCTATTTAAACAAAGCGGTTTGATCTATTCTCTGCATTGTGATCCTACTTACTCAGCAACAACATGGTCTTTTTAACACTAAGGAATTTGAAATCTGTGAAGAACAATATAATGAGATAATCTGTGCTAGTTAATGTCTGTAAATGATTAAAAAAGTTCTTGGAAAAAGCAAAACTGTTTGAAGAATTAGTCCCCCCAATATATACTTTGAAACTGATCCCTAAAAATGTTTATTACCTCTTAATATCCTTAATAGCAATTTTCTAATTAAAAGAAAAAAGGATGAAAAAGTTCTATTTTTATTTTAGATTATTTATTGTTATCCTGCATTTTTGATTACCACACCACTCCACGGCTGGCGCTAATCTACGGAAAAGGGGTGTACTCATTTAACGCTACAAGCAAGACGCAAAGCCCAAGAAAGAGAATAGCTCGCAATTCTCCCTCAGCTCGACAAGTTGTACAATGACCTGACTTTTGTTGTCCAAGTAGCTCTACCACTGAACTACCGGTCGCTTTCATATAGAATAACTATAAAATACATAGAAGAATAAGATATGACATATAGCCATAACATATCGTAACCTACAATGCATACATATATAGATATATATAATAAAGTAATATATATCATATATATATTATATTATATATATATAGAGAGAGAGCTATAATATATCTATATATATAATATTAGTATATATATATATATATAGTATATATAATCATGCATAACGTCAATATTTATATAGTAGTTACTATAATATATATATATACTTATACTTAGTATATCATAGATATTATATAACTACTAGTATATATATAATATTATTATATATATCATAATCAGTGGTGGAGAAAAAAACATCCTAAATTCCAACATTACTAAACACTTAACACTAAGTTATTATTATCGATATCATTAATAGCTAATTGACTAATTATTAACTCATATCTTAATTTTCATTACACTTAGTTTTATAACTAGATAATTTTATATTATTACTATTATTAAGTTATATTTATTAGTGATATTATTATTATTATTGATTGATTTTATTATTATTATAATTTATTATATATTATTAATTATTATCATATAAATATCTCTAATACCTAGCACAACAAATTAACACTACCACTTAATCATTAACACTAGTTTTATTATCTCAACAATTTTATATTATTATCATATTATTATTATAATTTTAATTATCTTATTAATAATTATTATCATTATTACATGGATTAATTATTTATAAATTATTATTATTATTATTAATTATAATTATTATTATTATGTATTATTACTCTATTATTATTATTATTGAACAGTATTCAGCACTCAACAACTACTGATTATTATCGATATCATTTCAGATAATCATAATAGCACTAGGGGTGGGCTGGTTTAAACCATTTGTCTTTATAAAGCATGTCGTTTAAACCCTGGTTTATAACCACATAAACAAAGAACAATGGTTTAATAACATAAAAAAAAAAACATGCATAAGATATTAAAATAATTCATATTTATTAATGACTTTTTTTTTTAGCATGTTGATATGGTTCTTCTCAACCTATTTCAATCGACAAGTAGCTGAACGCAAATAAAAAAATTTCTGTGATTGTATAGTTATTGTGAGAATGATTACATATATAATATATAATGTATGTCTATATATATATAATAATATAATATTACTATATATATATTATATAGATATATATATATATAATATATAATATAATAATATACTTAAATGATATATATATATATAGTATACTTATATATATATATTTGTAATTAAAATTTAAAACTATGAAATTTGTTTCCAGCTCTTGGGAATTCATTTTCCTACCCATTGATGCCGCTACATTCAGAAAGTTTATAATCTGGTCCATCCCCACCTTAAAGAGGAGTTCAAATATAGTGCAGTGCTCGTCACTATGAATTAAGAAAAGAAATATATTTTCGGTTACCTTGGAGATCTAAATAATTCTTTTTTTTTTTTTTTTCTTTTAAACTAAAATAATAAAGTAAATTTTTTTCTATTTTTCATTATATATAGTTGATATTATAATAATATACCTCTCATTTTTTACTTTATGAAGTGAAAAAAAAAAAAATAAATCGATCATAAAGTTTTTATAAGAATATATCGAATTTCAAGAAACATTTGAAATTTAAGAATCTATAAGAAACTTACTGACGTAGAATTTTAAAATATGTAGGCACATGATGTATAACGTAGTTCCAGTTAGTACGAGTTTTTTTGCGGCTTAAAATCTATTAAAAGACCATTAACAAACTTACAATTATAACCATCAAAATAGCATAAAAAACCATAAAGAAACCCAAAAAACGCATTGGTTTATTTTTGCTTTTTTTTAAAAAACAAATGTTTTTTTTTTTTTAAACCATGTGGGTTTTTTTCCACACCCTAATTAATACTAATACTAATGTATTAACACCATCACTATTTCATTAACACTATTTTATAATAATAATTTTTATTATTATTTATTATTATTTATTATTGAATTAGACTTTATTTTTTATTTATATTTTATATTATTATTATTATTAATTATTACTATTATTATTATATATTATTTATTATTATTATTATTATTATTATTATTATTTTATTATTTCTAATACTGAGCTAGTACAAATTATTTAATACTACCTACTATTATCATTAACACTAGTTTTTATCTCAAATTATTTATTATTTATTATTATTATTATTATTATATATTTATTATTATTATTATTATTATCATTATATTATTATTTTATTTATTATTATTATTATTATTATTATTATTATTATTATTTTTATTATTATTATTATTATTATTATTATTATTATTATTATTATTATTATTATTATTATTATTATTATTTACTTTATTATTATTAGATTATTATTATTATTATTATTATTAAATATTTATTATTATTATATCTACACAAATAATTATTAATATTACTACTATTTATATTTAACTAGTTTTATCACAAATTACTTAATTATTACTATTAATTATTATTATTATTATTATCTATTATTATTATTTATATTACTAATTGTTATTATTATTATTATTCATTATTTATTATTATTATTATTATTATTTACTACCTAAATATATAATTAGGTATGTATTACTCAGATAGTTTTTTTCACTCGGAAAACTTTTTTTATTACTTTTTATTAAAAAAAAATTTTGTTTGCTTAAACCAAATAACCCCTGCTGGAGATACACGGCATTCTGCTGGAGTGCTCCTGGGTTACAGCGAGCACAAAAAAAATAGTCAAGAAACACCATGGACATGGGCACAAACAGGGCTTATTGTTGGCGACAAATTAGCATAAAAGACGGAGAGCATTCTTGCCCCGCGCGCAGAATCGCAATCATCGGCAGACAGGGTCGCCCATTGACATGTACATGGAAGATTGCTAACACAGGGGAGCTCTCCGTTTACATTGTCTTACACTGCTGCTGTTGCTTGATGGTTCGATTCCTGCTCGAGCAAAATTTTCTCCGTATAATATATATATATATGATATATATATGATATACTATATATATTATATTATATAATATATAATATATATAATATATAATATATATTATATTATCTATTATATATATAAATATATATATATACTATAATATATTATATCTATTAATGACCTTTGTATGGTATCTTTACGGACTCCGTCAGTTTTGATTATTTTTTTTTTTTTAAATATATTTCTAGTATAACTGATCCTAACAATCAATTTAACGTGGTGACGGACATGATTCTTAAATATAGTAGGAAACTGTTCCGTTTTTAACGAACTCGTCAGGTTTTAATTTTTTTTTTTAAACTAAAGGAAATACCCAACGGTAAACCGCAAAGACTGGCAGGACGTCCGGGGTCTCCTTCGAGCCTTTCGGGGAACGACAGCGGTAGGCAGTATTTCCCCCCCTCGGGCGAGGGGCGGAGAACCCCCGCGACATCCCAACATACCATATATACTATCATAGAGTATACACACACTCATATATATATATAATATAATTATATTATATATAGTATATATATACTATCATATAATAGTATATTAATATATATATATCTATATATATATAATTGCCAAAATATTGATTTTGAGGAAAGTGCATGATAATCAAAAATAGAAAACAAACATTTTTCTTAATCAATAAAATTGTATATTCTGCTGAGAGTAAATTTAAAACGAAGAATTCGAACCGTGACAGGACCTGCGACACTGCAATCTTCCGGTGATCCGAAGTCCACCCTTATTGCCATTAGGCCCACATCGGTCGATAATTTGTGGTAGTATTATAAATTTTCACCTTAAATTTTATTTTACTTTCTGTTTCCATAATATTTCATTTTTTTATAATATTAATTAGCTTTTACAATATAATATTGGAAGCATCTGCAGCTTGGGTACAAAACAGGGAAAATAATTTATACCTACGACTATGGTTCCATCACCTCCAGTTAATGTTAGATAAAACGGGGACTGGCCCAAATC
>JABUQX010118308.1:15000-18482 GCA_015478945.1 Trachelipus rathkii
TTTGATCTTAAATAATTATTCAGCAAAGTCGTTCCACGCCTTTTCCTTGGAAATCTATTATCGCAAAAAGAACATTTTACAGAGTCATTAGACTCTTCCGTGAAGTATTTCCACACAACACCACTTTTCTTTGACGCCATAATAGTATATGTAAACAAGAAAGTTAAGTAATTTTTTAAATCTTCAAACAATACAACCACTAATAATAACCGTTTTGTATGACCAAACATGAAACGTGTAGGAGACTGCCCATGATGCCTCAATCTACGATGCAAAAAAAATGGAAAAAGAATTGTCATTGGAAAATTGTTGAGAACTTGGAATTTTGACCTATAGATTAAATAAATTTTCTCAAATTATAATTAAATATATGTTCACGTAGAAACAGATCTAAACAGTCTTTTATCTTATTTTTGTATTTTTTTCCTGCTCGCAGGCCATTTCTAGAGAAACTAATAATGCAAAATCATGAAAAATATTATTGATATATTAAATGAATAATTGAAGTGTTTGGAAGCAAAGGGTAAAAGTCGGTGATGTTGCCCCTCAGCGGATAGACAAGTTCTTTCTTGCTTATTTTTTTATTTTCTTATATATAAATATATATAATATTATATATATATATATATATATATTATATATATATATATATAATATATACTATATGATATATATATATATATTATATATATATTATATATATATATATATATATATATATATCAGGGCGGCTCGTCGCTACAATTATAGGTGGTTTGCAGGCTAACATATCACACACACAAATATATATATATATATATATATATTATATATATTATATATATATAAATATATATTATATACTTATATACTATATATATATATATATATATATATAATTATATATAAATTATAATATATATATATAGTATATATATATAATTATATTATATGTTATATTATATATATATAATATATATATAATATATATATATTATACATATATATAATTATATATATATATATAATATATATATATAGATATTATAATTGGCAAATTGTAGAAACTGCTACTGTGACTATTGAGGATATAGTCAACCACCTCACAAGGATAGTGTAAAAACCAAAAAATTGGACGTTTTTCTGATAATAAAAGCTTTTATAAACTCACGTGAAAACTTTAATTCAGTTAGGTTAGGTTAAGTTAGGTTTAATGAGGTTAGGTTATGTTAGGTTAGGTTTAAGTTAGTACCTCGGTTAGGTCACAGTACAGTTTCTACAAATTTGCCTTAATATATATATATATAGTATATATATTATATATATATATATATATAACAATATATAATATATTATATATATACTATATATAATATATACTTTTATACAATATTATTAGTATACATTATCTTTAAAAGAAAACACGAAAGATTACTATTTTTTAGAATTATCCATAGAAGTGTACTTGTGACGATGACTGTCCACAATCAACCTATATAAATATTATTTAATAGTATATTTTCATTGATTGGAATATTTTTTTGAAAGTCACTAAAAAAAGTTTTCTAAAAGTTATATTTGGGGTTTTTCTTCTAAAAAACTTCTGACACTTTATTATTTCTGCCATCTAATATATATATATACTATATATATATAATATATTTTATATATATATATATAATATATGTATATATATATATAACATATACAATATATATACATCTTATATATATATGTATAACACATAGCTATACTGATATATAGTATATGATGACATTCATGTTCGCATTAATCGACCTCCACCTCCTATTATATTACTCGATTTGTATGAATTTCGAACACATTTTCATAAATATGTGAAAATGGCCTAAAGTCAAATTTTTGAAACTTTTGTTATTCAGAGCAGAATTAACACACCTCTAAAAATATTTATAAAAACAACAAAAACTAAAGTCAAATCTTTGCTAAACTAATTCAGATCAATATGTGTCGTACATTCTGCTTAAATCGTATAGTTATAATATAGTCATTTAATACGAACCTAATTATCATCGTAAAGGATAGAAACTATGACTTTATAATCCATTATTCACTTATATATATGTAATTTACTTGTTATATTAATATTTATTTTCAGTCATCATAGCTGTATTGTTATAGAAATAGCATAATATATATTTGATAAATTACAACGAGTTATATAGCCCAATATAGGAGTACTAGATCTTTCAATAGCTTTGATTTATACAGACTTAACCGTTAATGATTTTTTAAAAAAAAAATGACTTGGACTTCTATACTCTCCTAGCGAGCGGAATCATATCACTATGAGCTCAATATAACGAAAATATTAAAAACTCTATTATATATTACGAGAGAGGAAGTCGTATATTAGCTATATATATATATATTATATATATATATATATTCAGCATTCAAGATATATAGAGTGATGATGCCTCATATAGTAATATATAGAGTACTAGGTCATATATTTATATATATATATATATATATATATATATATATATATGATATATATATAAGAGAGAGATAGAGAGGATGAGTAATATATATCATACTAATATAAAAGCAAGTAAGATCTGTGACCAAACCGGTGCAATAATCAATACTATATTACGTTCGTTCGCCGTAGTACTCAGTTAAATTTTGGTAACATGAGAGTCATATTTACCGAATTGTTTCGATTTCTATAAATGTTGAATTATCAGATATATCAAACAAAGCGGTTGTCTTGTAGATATGTCAAATACCGTGCAATGATATGAGTAGGATATTAACGCGTACCACTGCAGTCATATTTTCACACACATTTTTTTTTTCTCCTCAAAAAATGTATAGGGCATGTGTTTTAAAGTGTCTGCAACAATTATGTTGGTTTGACATTTGGAATAACTAAAATTTTGAGTGACGTTTTTTTTATTCATTAAATAAAAATCATTGGAGTGTTATTATAATAAGATTTGCTATTTAATTTCATTTACAGATGTTAATGCACTAACTAAAAAATTAAAAGATATGAGAAAAAAATCAATAAATATGCGTTGCGCCGCGACCAGCTAAACTTTGGTCAGTGATGTATAAACATAGTCCACAGCGTTGAGTTGCAGCACAAAACCTGTCAATCAGGCCATTGGCGAGCTTCGCCCCTCTGATAGACTATTTAGTAGGAAAAATATTATATATATATAATATTCTGTATATATAATAAATCAGATATATCATATTGATATAATATTTTTTATTATTTAATTAAAAATATTTATTAATATATATTATTATTCTCTATGAATGTGTGAAAAAGTTATGGTATATGCAGTAAGCTTCATGAGCGGGTTGCTAGCTATTATATCTATGAATAGTTATTTAGGTTATGCAGGATAGCAGAGTGGTATGTACAGGGCATGTGAGCATTCATTTTGATAAATACTATCGAATGTGATACGTACTATTCTCATATTGCTAATGATATAAATGCTAGA
>JABUQX010118310.1:0-10000 GCA_015478945.1 Trachelipus rathkii
GCCAGATATATTGTATAATAGTGCTTATATATTATATACTATAATTAACTAGTATATTACATAAACCTGCTTAGGAGTGATCCTTTTATCTTTTGCCTAGACGGTGGCATAATGGTTAAGAGGCCCTGTATAGAATACTATAGGACAATACTACATCATCTATCAATAGAAGTAATAAGACTAAGATATGAGATAGGATGTAGCTATAGTGAGTAAAATAGTATGATATAGTAGTATATACTATATATTCGTGTAGGATATTACATAGGTATATAGTGCATAGTAATATAGTATAGTATATAATATATATATACTATATAATGATAATATATACTATATATATATATATATAATATAATATATACTATAATAATATATATAAATAGTATATAATACAGATATCTCAGGTGTATAACGAGCGATGGCATTAGACTACTGTCTACATAATTATATATATATAGTAGTATATTATATATGTATATATAGTATATCGATAATAGTATAAGTAGTATGTATAGCAAGTTAGCAGTGATCCAGGCAGATGACTGGGATTCAGAAGCGTAGAATTTAATAGCTGGAAAAAGTTGAATCTGGATATGTTTTATATTTTTATCTGGAATATTCCGGTACTATTTTTTTAACCGTAGCATTTTTTATTCCGGAGCTTGAGGCCGGAGCCGGAGCCCGATGGCCACGAGAAACTGAACCTTCCGTTCGACGAACGGTTCTTCACCAGGCGTCTTGCCGCGAGCGCGTTCTCCGCTCTTATCGGGACAATTTGGTTGACAATCAATTATCCTTTCGTCATAGAACTTTTACTCAAATCACGTACCCTCTATCAGTGTGCATCTTGACGTAGACATGATGTCACTTGTATTTTAGATATATTTTACCCCTCTGTATAAATGACTAGACAGGACATCTGGGTCTCTATAATCCCGTCTTTGGCCCTTGACCTGAACAAGAAAGGAACCATATACAACGTGATCCGAGAGAATTGAGAGGGTAAGACTGTTCAATAATAATTCAATTGTTGCCTGTAATTAATAGGGGAATATGTATAAATACATACAAACACACAGATACAACACACCACACACACAGCACACACACACACACACACACAGATGACCACACACATATATATGTGATATATATTATAGATATTATATATATATATATGATATATATATATATATATATATATATATATATATGATATAGTATATATATATATAATACTATATATAAGTATAGATATATGATAATACATATAGTAGAATTAATTAACGTATATACAAACACATACAAACACACAGACCACACACACACACACACACCCACACACATACATACATTGATAGAATATATATAAATATATATTATAGTATATATATATATATTATAGTATAGTATACTATAGTATAGTATAGATAAATAAAATTAAGAAAATAATATAATTAGTAATTATATATATATAAGATAAGTATAGTATATTATGTCCCTACATAGTATAATAATATATATAGTTATATATATATATAGGATATAATAGTACCGTTACCTAATTATAGTATATACTGATTATATAATAATTAGACGTATATACGAACACACACAACACACACAACACACACACACACAGCAAACACACACACACAACAGTACATGTGTATTATTATAATATATATATATATAATATACCTAATATAATATATATATATATATAAATATATATATAATATACTATAATATAAATATATATATATATTAGTAATAAGTAGTATATAACTTGGGTTAATTAGGCATATATGTCCACACACACACACATTACACACACATACACACACACACTATATATAATATATATATTATATAGTAATAATATAGTAATATATATAATATATTATATATATATATATATATATTATATATCTTATATATATTATAGATATATATATATAATATATATATAATATATACTATACATATATACAGAAGTGAAAAAAATATAATGAAACACACACACACACACATACCACACACACATATATATAAATTAATATATTATACTTATTAAAGATATGTATATATAATACCTATATCATATATTATAACCTACTACGTATATGATAGTATATATATTAGTATAAATAGTAATCACTAGTCATATACTATTATAATACATAAACGTATTATAAGTATCATATCAAAAATTATCAAATAGCCGACATGAGCCTCTTATGGTAAAATTTCCTAAGACCCGTTCATCATTCTAATAATATATCCATTGATAATGACTTTTCTTATGCTACTTTGTGATACAAAGTTTATTTATTTACTCAGATGTTTTTAAGTTATTATATCGATTTTCACTTTTGTAGTATTTTTTCATTTAAATTTTATTTGATTTTTATTTCGTCATGTTTTCATAATTTAAATTTGTGAAATTTTTTTTAATTTTTATGGAGATTGTTTAATTTGTAATTTTGCTTTATTCATAGATTTCATATAATTTTTATTCTTTATGTTTTACTTTGCTGTTCAAATTTAAATTTTTTTACTTTTTAAATTATTTTTTTTAAAAACTAAAATGTTACTCTTTTAATGTTTATTAACTTAGAAGAAAATTTGCATTTTAACGAATACCTTAAACAAGTAAATCATAAATCAAACTGCCCACCGGCATACCACTCTAACCCTCCAAGGGATCTATTGAATCTATTGATCTATTGATCTATTGGATCAAGTACATATTTTGTATAAATAACACAAAAACTTTATTTATTTTGTTTGTTTCTTTAAAAATTATGTTTTTACTATAAAAATATAATTATTTGTTTAATTGGTTAGTTAAATATTTGCTTCTGGAATAAGGAAAATGTTATCCTGGTTCATGTGAGATAAGTTCAAAAAAGAATTGCATATTTACCATACTCTTGAAATGCAGGTAAAATCACTAGAAATCATAAGATCAAAACTGCCCTCCATACACCTCCTACACTTCCCTGTGTCATCTATTGATCCTATCCGATCTAGGTTGACATCTAGTAGATTCGATTGATTCAAGCATATTTTCTAATAACATAACACAAAAACTTTTATTTATTGTTGTTTTTGTTATTCTTTAAAATTATTTTACTAAAAAATTTATTTAGTTTTGTTTAATTTGTTATTTAAATATTTTGTTTTTACTAAAAAATGTATTCTTTTATGTTTATAACTTAAAAAACATATATCTTACATACCTTAAAGCAGTAAAATCAGTAAATCCGTAAATCAAACTGCCCCCTTCCCCATACCCTCCATGATCTATTGATCTATTGATCTATTGATCTATTGATCCTATTGATTCAAGTCATATTTTATATACCATATAACACAAAAACTTTATTTATTTTATTTTCGTTCGATATAAACATAAAAATGTGACATATAAAAATTTTATTCATTATATAGCATCTCTAATTATTCTGTTTTTACTAAACAATTTACTCTTTATGTTTATAACTTAAAAAAAATTTGCATATTTACATACCTTAAGCAGTAAATCAGTATAATCAGTAAATCAATAACTGTATCCAGCTAGCCCTCCTACCCTTCTGTGATTCTATTGAATCTATTGATCTATTGAGCTATTGATTCAAGTCATAATTTGTATAACATAACACAAAAACTTGTGTATTTTATTTTGTTTTGTTTCTTAAACATTTTGAATTCTAATAAAAATTATTAATTTTGTTTAATTTGTGTTTAAATATTTTGTTTTTACTAAAAAATTTATTCTTTATGTTTATAACTGTAAAAAATTTGCATTTTTAGATACGTTAAATCAGTAAAAGAAGTTGATCTAGTAAAACAAGAGTATCCACAATATCCTCCTACCCTTCCATCGTGATCTATGATCTATTGATCTATTGATCTAATTGATCTATTGATATATTAGTCATATTTGTATTAACATAACACAAAAAACTTTTATGTTTTTTTGTCTTGTTCTTTATTTCAAAACTTTTTACTTATAAAAATTTATTTAATTTTGTTTAATTTGTTTTAAATATTTTGTTTTACTAAAAAATTTATTCTTTTTATGTTTATAACTTAAAAATTAGCATATTTGCATACCTTAAAACAGTAAATCAGTAAGATCAGTAAAGTCAAACTGCCCTCGGCAAACTGCCATCCCCACCCCTTTCTGGATCTATTGATCTATTGATTCTATTTGATCTATTCGATCTATGCAATTCAAGCATAATATTGTCATAGTACATAGACACAAAAACTTTTATTTATTTGTTTTGTTCTTTAAACATTATGTTTTTTAACATAAAATTATTTATTTTTAGCGAGTTTAATTTGTTTTAATATTTGTTTTTTCACTCTAAAAATATTATTCTTTTTATGTTTATAAACCTAAAAAAATTGCATATTTATACTATACTCCTTAAAGCAATATAGAATCAGTAGAATCCAGTACTAAATCAAAGCTGCTCCTCGCAAATAGCCCTCGCTACCCTTGTGATCTATTGGATCTATTGATCATTGAACTATGAATCTTTGATCTCAAGTCATATTTTGTAATAAAATTAACACAAAAACTTTTATTATTTTGTTTGGTTTTCTTAAAACATTATGTTTTTTTAACTATAATAACAAAATTATTTATTTGTTAATTTGTTTTAAATAATAAAATGTTTTATAAAAAATTTATTCTTTTTTATGTTATGTTAAAAAAAATTTGCAGATATTTACAATAACCTCCACCAAGCGTAATATCGAGTAAATCAAGAAGTAAATACCAAACTGCCTCTCCAGTAAGCTCTCCAATAGCCCTTTCTGGGTGATCTATTGATTCTAATTGATTCTATGATCTATTGTATTCAAGTCATATTATTGTATAACATAATCACAAAACTTTTTATTATATTTTGTTTTGTTTCTTTAAACATTAAATGTTTTACTATAAAAAATTATTTAATTTTGTTTATTTTCTTTAAATTATTTTGTTTTTACTAAAAAATTAATCCTATCAAGTTTTTCACTTAAAAGAATTCCGAAAATTGTTCAGATGACGTTAAAAGAGTAGTTCATAAATCAGGTAAAATCGAAACTTGCCCCTCCAATTAACCCTGCCCTACCCTTGTGATCTATTGATCTATTGATCTATTGATCTAATTGATCATTGATTCAAGTCATATTTTGGTATAACAATTTTGTTTCTACAAAAACATTTATTATTTAATTCTTTTGTTTGTAAATCAGTAAATCAGTAATGTTTTACTATAAAAATTTATTTATTTTGTTTAATTTGGTATTTAAGATATTTTTTGTTTTTAACTAAAAAATTTATCTTTTTAATGTTTATGTTAAAAAAATTTGCAATATTATACATACCTAAAAGCAGTAAATCAAGTAAATCAGTAAATCAAGAACTGCCCTCCATACCCTGCGGATAGCCCTTCTGTGACTCTATTGACGTAGGTGATACTAATCATTTATTTCCCTTAAATCAAATTTCTATTAATATTAACGCAGAAAACATTTTTATTTTATAGGTTTAGTTACGGTAAACATTATGTTTTTACGATAAAAGATTTATTTATTTTTATTATTCTTTAAAATATTCTTTTGTTTTTACTAAAAAATTTATTCTTTTTTATGTTTATAACTTAAAAAAATTAGCATACTTAGAGACCTTAGCACAGTATATCAGTGAATCATAAATCAAACTGCCCCTCCATACCCCTACTCTTCTGTGATCTATTGATCTATTGAGTCTAGTCAACCTAATTGATTCTATGATTCAAATCATATTTTGTATATCATTGACAAATACTATTTATTTATTTGGTTTGTTCTTTATACATTACGTGTTTTACTAAAATTAAGAATTATCGTAAATTTGTCCAAATTTGCTGATGCAATTGTTGTTTTAACTAAAAAAGATGTTCAATTATGGAAGATATTTAGAAACAAAATTTGCATATTTACATAACCTTAAAGCAGTAAATCAGTAAATAAAGTAATCAAACTGCCCTCCATACCGCTCATAACCCTTACTGTAAGATTCTATTATGTCTATTTGATCTATTGAGTCTATTATCTATTGGATTCAATTCCATATTTGTATAATATGCACTAACAACTTTTATTTACCTAATTCCTGTTTAAAACATTATGTCTTGACTAATAATAATAATTATTTATTTTGTTTTATTTTCTTTAATATTTGTCTTACTAAAAATTTCATTCTTTTTATGTTTATTACAACAAAAAAATTGCATATTTCGACAATACCTTACAAAGCAGTGAAATCAGGAAAATCAGGTTAAGTCAATGACAGCCCTCCATAACCATACCCTCATACCCATTCTGTGATCTATTGATCTATTGATCTATGATTCAAGTCATATTTTATGTATAACATAACACACTTTTCTGTTTTGAATTTTATTTTGTTTCTTTGAAAAGTTATTAAACTCAAAAAATTTATTTATTTGTTTATTTTCTTTAAATATTTTGTTTTTACTAAAAACTTCATTTGTTTGTTGTGTGACTTAATAAATTGCTTATCTTACATTGATACCTTAAAGCAGTAAATCAGTAAATCAAGTAAAATCAAACTGACCTCCATACCCTCATACCTTTTCGTGATCTCCAATCATGCTATTGATCTATTGATCTAGTTATCTATCTATAAATTCAAGTCATATTTTGTATAATATAAACACAAAAACTTTATTTATTTTGTTGTTTCTTTTATGTTCTATTTACTATAAAGAAGCTTATTTATTTGTGTTTTATTTTCTTTAAATATTTGTTTTTAACTAAAAAAAAAATTTATTCTTTTAATATTCTACAGGTGAACTAAAAAACATATAATTTACATACCTATAAAGCAGTAAATCAGTAAATCAGGGGTCACCTGTATAAATACTTCCGTCCATACTCCCTCGATAACCTTCTGCGATCTATTGATTCTATTTGATGCTACTTGATACTAGATTGATCTATATGATCCTATTTGATTCAGTCAATATTTTGTATAAACATGAGAACTAAAACTTTATAATTTGTTATTGTTTCTTTAAACACTTATGTTTTAGCTATAACAATCAATTCTAGTCTTATTTAATGTTTAATGTTTAATGTTTTTAAATTTTTGTTTATTAGCTAAAAAATTTATTTCCTTTTATGTTTACAACTTAAAAAAAATTGCAACATATTCACGTATCAGTCTAAAAATGATAAAACACGACAAATCAGAACTTGGTCTCCTACTTTCATACCATTCCTTACTGTATCTAATTGATTCTATTGATCTATTGATCTATTGATCTTATTTTATCTCAAAGTCATATTTTGGTATAACATAACACAAAAACTTAAATTTATTCAAAATGATTTTAAGAAACTTTACGTAATACTCAAAGAAATTTAGATCATTTAAAAGTAATTAACTTTCAAAGAAAAATTTTACTCAAAAACATACATTGAAGCGTAAAATCACAAATCAGTAAATCAATACTGCCCTCCAATACCCTCATACTCCTTTCCTGTGATCTATTTGGATCTATTGAGTCTATTGATCTATTGATCTTATTGATTCATGTCATATAAGTGACAACATAACGAACAAAACTTTATTATTTTGTTTTGTTTCTTTTAAAACATTATGTTTTTTACTATAAAAATATTTATTTATTTTGTTTAAATTTGCTTTTTAAATATTTTGTTTTTAACTAAAAAAATTTATTCTTTTTATGTTTATAACTTAAAAAAATTTGCATATTTACATAATCGCTTAAAGCATATAATCAGTAAATCAACTGTAGTCCACTACCCCTCCTACCCTTCATGAATCTATTGATCTATTGATCTAGTTGATCAAGTATCTTTTTGTATAACATAACATTAAAAATAGAAGTTCAGATGGTAGCTGTTGTTGATGTTGTTGTTTGTTTGCTGTCAAAATAATCATACGTTCAAGTTAGATGAAAATATACAACACTTTTCAAACATATATCTCTAAAAATATTAATGTTAATTTTTAACATTAATTATTGTAGATATGAAAACTAAACAAAAATAAATATCATCCTAGCCCAACTGACATACAGCATTCGTTAACAAAGTAACTAAAATTAAAAGTTTGCACTTACCAGCAGAAGAGGCACAGCAAATCTCAAATCTTACTATAACACAGCACACACATCACACCAAATAATTATAGGACACTTTACTTAATGCACTAAGCCATGCAATTATCGTACTAACTTACTGATCATATTATTGTTATTATTGAATAATAATAATAATAATAATAATAATAAAATAATAATAAAGAATAAAATAATAATAATAATATAATAATAATTAATAATAAATAATAATAATAATAATAATAATAATATGATCAAATCATTATTATAAATAAGGAATAATAATAAATTAATGAATTATATATGTATAAATAATAATACATAATAATAATAATAATAATAATAAATAATAAATAATAATAATAATGTAATAATAATAATAATAAAATAATAATAATAATAATTAATAATAATAATAGATAATAATATTATTAGCGATTGTGTGTATAGTAAAGATTGAAGATTGCTGTGCCATCTTCTGCTGGTAAGTTGAAACTTTTAATTTTTAGTTACATTGTTTACGAATGCTGTATGTCAGTTGGGCTAGGATGATAAATTTATTTTTGTTTTAGTTTTCAATATACAATGTTAATGGTAAAATTAACATTAATTATTGTAGAGAATGTGAAAAAGTGTGTATATTTTCATTTAACTTGAACGTATGATATATTTGACAGCAACAACAACAACAACAAACAACAGCACAGCAAAGAATTTATTTTTATGTTATGTTAATATCAAAAAGATACTTGAATCAATAGATCAAAATAGATCAATAGATCAATGGATATATATTTATATCTATATCTATTTATTTATTGATTTTACTGTCTTTATAGTATTAAAGTATTCAAATTTTTTTATAAATGTTATATAATCATATTAAAAGAATAATATTTTTTAGTAAAATAAAAAAATATATTTAAAAACAAATTGTAAACAATAATAATAATTTTTAATAAGTAATATAACATAAATTGTTTAAAGATAACCAAAAAAAATAAATTATAAAGTTTTGTGTTATGTAATCAAAATATATACTTGAATATATTTAGATTCATAGATCACTTATGATCATATTAGATACGAAGGGTATGTAGTTGAATGGAGGGCAGTTTTGATTTACTGATTTACTTGCTTTAAGCGTAATGTTTAATTATGCAATTTTTTAACACGTCAATGTGATACAGGTTTTATTTTATGTCAAAACAAATATTTTAAAAAACAATTAAAGACAAAGTAAATAAATTTGGTGAATAGGAACAAACATTGATGTATTAAAGAACAGATACATATAATAATATAAAAGTTTTGTGTTATTGTATACAAGTATGACTTGATATCAATAGATCGAATTAGATTCAAATGATCAATATATCACTAGATTAACTAGGTAAGGGTAATTGTTGAGGTTATTGAGGCAATGTATTTGATTTTTACTGATTTACTGATTTATCTGCTTTAAGGTATGTTAAATTTATGTCCATTTTTTTTTTAAAGTTATTATTATAAATATAAAAGGAATAATTTTTTTAGTTAAAATAACAATATATATTTTAAGAAAATAAATACAAAATAAATTATAATGTTTATAGTAAAAACATAATGTCATAAAGAAACAAAAACAAGATAAATAAAAGTTTTTGTGTTATGGTTTACTATACAAAATTATGACTTGAATCAATAATCAATAGATCAAAATAGATCAATAGATCAATAGATCAATAGATTCACAGAAGGGTATGAGGGTATGGAGGCAAGTTTGATTTACTGGATTTACTTGATTTACTGCTTTAAGGTATGAAATAGTGTAAAATTATTCTTTCTAACATAAAAAA
>JABUQX010118310.1:15000-22500 GCA_015478945.1 Trachelipus rathkii
TGGGTTGATCCTTGTTAATTTCTATCTATTTGGCTATTTATTATTATTATAAACTCTTTTGGGGCTCGTCTATAATTTGCGATTTTCAATCATCTCGATTTGGCTTTGGCCCTATAATTGCGCCTAAATTGTTATAATAAAGCTCATCACTAATATTAGACTGTTAGTGGTTTATATAATAAATATTATATAATATATATATAATATTATTAATATATGATATATATATATATATATATGATGATATATAATAGTATATATATATATATTATATCTATATAATATATATTATATATTTATATAGTATATATATATAATATTATTATATATATATTATATATAGGTATATATATAATATATTAATAATAATGTATATCAATATATATTAATATATAATATATATGATATAATATATATAATATATATATACCAGATAATCGATAGATATATCAGTATATATATAATAGTAGTACTAAGGCTCTATGGTGATAGGAACTATATATATATATATATATATATATTATAATTATTTGAGGCCCATCTTGTTAAGCCTATTTAGTAGCCATGGAAAGAAATGTTATCAATTCGTTAGCAATCAAAGGAGAATTTCAAATCTTATAGGAAAAATTCAATAATTATAAGACTTTCTCGTCATTATTTTTTTAAAAGGCATCACGAAATTACCATAAAAACTTAATTACCTTTCAATTGGTTGGCCAAATATTAATTATTTCCTTTTGGAAATAATAATGTCAAAGATGAATTGATGTTCAGAAGGTAAGGGAAAAATATGGACCTTGTTGATGGGTGATGCAGTTAATAGTGTTAGTCTCAAAGATTCTGCCAAGGTAGATATCCTCAGCCTCCTTTTCTGAACTTAAGTAGGATTTCTGGAAATTTCTTACATATAAAACAATTGTTAGAAATATTATTTTTATTATATTTATTATTATTTATAATTGAATATTATTTAAAATATAAAATTAATACTTCTGTTAGTAAGAGAGTCAGACTGTTAGAGACAAGATTACAGACAATATAAACATACAAAAAAACTAAAGAGATTTTATGAAATGTTTGTGAGAAATTTCTTTTTCAGTTCTAAAGTTCAGATTTGAAAACCTGAAATGCTTTTCTTAACAAACAAAAATTTTTGCTTGACCATTATCTCCTCTTGCGAAAGATGGCAATTCAGATATTCAAGTGAAGATTTCTTTAAAGCAAAACTTTTTTCTCTCGTACTGTTTGTATATTTTTATTCTTTACCAAAGAAAAAAAAAGAAAATTCAGTTTTAAAATTGAGGAAAGCCATAGGTATATGTCTTGCAATCTGTTTCAATTGAGGCAGTTTTCAAGTTGTTGGTAATGTGGTCAGTTGTGGTTGTTGCCTTTGAGGTGATTGTTGGTGATGGTTGGTGCGTTCTTTTGTGAAGTTAATAGAGTATTTATCGAGGGAGGTTAAAATTCTGTTAATAGTGAGCCAATTTCAATTTGTTATAAGTCTATGTAGTATTATAATTTTGTGGATGCTATTTGAATTAGTTTTAGTTCTTTGAAATGTTCTCTCAGCATATAGTGAAGTTTCTTGAGTGTCAGTAACTATTATAAAAGCTGCACTAACCGTCTGGAATCACTACAAACAACACTATTAAGTTTTTCAATCAAACAAATAATCTAACCATTTGTTTTTTGTCAAAATTTCTTTTCTTATTTCACTTGCCACACACATTCCTGGCGACATTTCCGCATAACTATAGACACTTGTCACTCGGCTCATAATTTTTTGTAAAAACTTTTCAGCAGACTCTATGAGCTCTTTATCTGTTTGTTCTGTAAGAGTTGTAAAGCTCAAAAAGCAAAACATCTGTTTCACCTTCCTCATACTCTGGTTCCTCAGATTCACTTGGCCTACGTTAGTATATACTATTAGCTCTGTAAAACTACCCTGACAATTGTGACATATAGGTCAATGAAAGTCAACATCTTAAGAAAGCTCATCAGTGGAAGATTGTTAATTTACTTTTGCATTTGGAGTCTAAGAAGTTTTAATTAGCCAGCTTCTTGCAATTTCCAATCTGTATTTATCGTGTCAAAATTACCAGTATCCGTTATACATATTTAATTTCTATCATCAATAAACTGATGAACATCAGACCCTGTCTTAGAATTTACACTGCATTCTACGTTATCGGGCTCAAGACCATTATTAATCCGCTTATTTACTTGACTGGATCCAGCAACAGCCACGTCATTTTTCTCCTGTTCCACACTCACTTATTCGGAGCTTAAAAGTTGCTCATGTTCACTTTTATCACAATCAGTAATTGTATCATCACTAGAAATGGTTGCAGTAGCTGTACTACTACTACTACTACCGGTCTCAGCTTTGAAAAATGAATGTATTTTCGGATGTTTCTTTGCTTTTTCTTCATCTTTTTTCCTTTTACGGAATTCTGTTCCACTTGGACGTTTATTCTTAAACATTTTAAATGTGCTAAAAAAAAATTAAGACAATAAACAAACACTACACTTGACACAAGAAATAGCACGGGGAAATAACGAGCTCAACTGTTTGACAAAGAAAGACAATAATAGTAGCAATGGCGGTTGGCGGCTTCTGATTGGCTTCTTAAATCACGTGATGCCGCGTTGGCGAAGTCGCGTTAGGAGTAGGGATGCCGTTATATAAAAAAAATATCGTTATATCGATATATATATGGATATCTTTTAAAAAAATATAATTATATCGGGTTAAAATAAATTATCGTATACTATAACTATATATATATATATATACTATCTAATTATATATTAATAATATATATATAATATATATATATATATATATAATATATATATATAATATATATATAAATATATATATATATATATATATAAAAAATATATATATATAACAATTTAAAAAATATATATATATATATATATATATATATATATATATATATATATATATAATATATATAATATATATATATATATATATATATATATATATTATATATAACTCATATATACTAATATATTTATATATACTATACTCATATATATCTATATATTTATATTACTTTAACACGAATCATTTATGCAAGTTGAAGTTAATCTTAAAATGGTCGTCAATCATCGTTTCTTGATACAATTCAGCAGAAATCAACAGCACATTAATTTCATTAAAACAATAACAAATGAAGACTGCAACCTCGTAGGTCTCATTGAACTGATGCTCAACGATGTCTTTGTATATAACAAGCAAAAGATTTGTTTCCTTTATTTTCTTTTTTCAAATTGAATGTCACGGTAGTTGTTTTAGGACTTATTTGCACGAACGGTTTGACAATAATTACAATAATCAACTAAAAATATATTTACATTTTATATAATAATAATAACTATACCATAATAGGACACATACTACTATCTATATAAATATATAATATATACTATACTAATCTATTAATATATTATCTATTATTATATACATAACTATATATTATATATATCTTATTTAATATTCTCATAAGTGTATTTAATCCTTGGCGTAAATTACACATACAAAATGTATGCACGGGGCTAGCGCGAGTGTGCCATAGTTGGAATAAATTTAAAATCAATGCGTTTATCAAATACGCATGCAACCTTGTATTTCATATATATAGGGAACATGCGACTTGTACGTAGACTCAAACAACACTCTCGATTGAACTTGCAAAAAGGGATAAAACAAAACTCATCCCCTCACCCACCATCGAAACCCAAACAACTGTCTCACATAATTAACCCAAACTATACAGACATCTTGAACATACTCAAATCAAACATAAAAAAAGGAACATTTATCGAATCCCTTTTTTGGTTTTATTAATACTCTATAACACGATAATCCAATCTATTATAATATCCTATCCGGGCGAATATAAACTGGATTATATAACCAACGCCACCATCCTTTCCTCAAAATACTTTCAATACAACTACTAAACACAAAATACCATTTACCAAACCACCTAAAATGAAATGAAAAAAATAAAAAATTCATTCTCAAACTTTTTCACAGTTCTCTCTTGTCTTTTTTAACCTGAAGGAGGCCAAAGTGTAGCTGGGACGAAACCGCTCATTCAGGCAACAAAGAGCAGATAAAATAAAAAATAATAAATCAAAATAATATACATCATATATGTGTGTATAATCGAAAATAATATTAAAAATGTCGGTTTTATTTCATATATCGCAAGTATTAAACTTTATAAGTTTCAATAAATTAAAAGATCAGTTTTTAACAATATTAGTTCTGCAACTATCGACACATCCTAGCTCCGTGGCAATACTATTGTTATTTTTTTTCCCCAAGTGTAACATACACTTATACACTATCAATATCTCGCGTTGAGTGTAATTTTAAATTTATATCATATATATAATATATATATATATATATAGTTGCTACCGCAATAATCTTATATGTTTATTTATTCATGCATAACTATAAAATCATTTATTAGATATATTTATTATATAATATATATCTATATATATCTAGATAATTCAACTATATACTAATCATCCCACCATCCCTCTCAATGGGCTGGAGGAATGTGCGTCCACCATGCAGTCCGGAATCAGAAAAAGTAGTTAGAAGAATATGACGTCAGTCAGAAAGAAAGCCCAGCCCCTAACTTGCCCCTTGATTAACTCTTCCAAGCTGAGAAACTCGTCGCTGGCGGATTACCACAATAGAGTTTCCGGGCTGCGGCGGACCTTCACTATGTCATCTCATCAATGTAGTGTTCATCCCTGCCCAGGTGGGCCACGACCGATACTCCACAACAACCCGCATGTCATTATTTATTATTCACCTTCGTTATCTGGCCTCTGAAAACTTCATCTATCGGTATCTCTCAGGCATTCTTTGACTGATAAATCCACTTTCCATCTTCGGTTTCCCGACGGTCGAACTTCCCGGACACTCACTCACGTCTATACATCCGTTAACCAACCGACTTCATCTTCATACATCTATCCTTTCCACATGTCCAAACCATCTCAATATACTTTTCTTTATTCTCTCCTTTACTCCCTATCATATCCACATCACCAGCCTCCTTAAACGTTCATAATTCCTCCATTTTATCTAGAAATTTTCTACACCTAACACTTTCCAAATGGCTTGTCACTACCTGAGCTACATTGATACTTTAACATCTATACTCTCATTCAGCCATACGTTTCAGTGTTAGCTTACACATGGTTACCAACATAGTCCCAATGCAATGTGACCTTGACGCACTCTAGATAGTCCTTTTAATTTATAAATCTTTACTTCACCAAGTATTCTAATGCACTCAGCCACCTCTCATTCCAAGTATCCTACTACACTACTGCTATCATCCGTCCCTTCAACATCCAATTATATCCTAATATTTAAACTTCAGTATATTTGTTTCAGTTAGCTGTGTACTTAATTAAACTTATCCATAACCTATACTAACGAGTCATAACAAATTTTAAATCATAAATGATAAATTCGGTAGAATGTCCGTAATTAATTTAATATTAATGAGATGTTTGGAAACGTTATTTAGGCCTTTTACATGGGGACGAAAGATATAAAAGACGATTAAAAAAAATCGACATATTTAGTCAGATATCCGACTAATTCTGATACTAATTTACCATATATATATATAATATATATAATATATATTATATATAATATATATATTATTAAATATATATTTTATATATTAAATATATATATATATATATATTATTATATATATTATATTTTATATATATAGTATATATAATTATATTATAATTGGTATAAACTAAACCTTTCGCCTGACCTTTGATAATTCATCATATCTCGGATATATCGAGTCCTTGGATATATCGTATAATTCTATCTACTCTCTCTCATACTCAGTCTTCTCTCTCTCTATATATATATATTTATATATATATATATAAGTAATACTATATATATATATGACTATATATTATACGGTAGTATAAACTAGTATATTACTATATATATACTATATACATTATATATCATCAATATATATATATATATATAATACTAGTATCTTATAGTTAGTAGTAATATGTGTCTACCTAAAAATATTTTCAATCATGATTCGCAATACTTAAAAGCCCCACTAGGCCCATACCTAATGGGATATGAAAGCCACCCAGCTAAGCACCTACCTAATGGTTATGAAGCTCCACTAAGCCCTCCTAATGGATTATGAAAGCCCCAACTAGTTCCCTTTAACTAAATGAAATATGATACCACACTAGGCCCTACTAATGGAATATTGATCCCCTTATGTAGACAGCTAGAGGCATATATAATAACTTATTAATATAATATACTAACATATTTATAATTATTATAATTATATATCTTTATATATATTATTAAGTATTTAATATATATATATATATATATTTTATCTATATTATACGTATATAATATATATACTATATATATATATATATATAATTATATATATATATTATAAATTATATATACTATATAATATATTTAAATATAATATATATTAATATATAATATATATTGATATATAATAGGCTTGCAATTGATGATAGGACTGTCAGAGATTCGATTTCGACTTCCGTTGGTCTGCCATAAATTACAAATTTTGACCTTCCAGGACTGTCACTTTCATGCATGCATATTTATTTTATAATGGTACTTATAAAATTATATTATTATATGATATATAACTTAAATATATATTATATTATTTATAATATTTAATTTAATAATAATACTATATATGATACTGGATAATTGATAATTATATAATTATTTTATTATTATATTTATATACTTAACATAAAAGTAAATTGGTACTGTTTCGATAAAACGAGTCTAAAGTTATTATTGTAGATTTCGCCAAATCGGAAAAGAACACTAGTAATGCCTGTACTATAAATTATATTATCACTAATATATATATATACTATCATATAATATATATTAATAATATATAATATATAATATTATATATATATATATATATACTATAACATATATAACCATTATTCATTTATTCTATAAATATATTATATTATTTGTCTTCTAACCAAACGCAGAATTGTTATCCTAACCTAAGACTTAATAGTCCTCGTAGGACCTATTACTATGGATCTTGTTAGCCCCCCAGTACTACCTAACCTATAAATGGAGAACATCTTGTTAGACACCACCAAGTAGCATACTCATAACCTATTGATAATTTGTTAGGGATCCAGACGTACAGCCCTAGTTAAATGTAATTATGATAATATATTACATCGCATGTGAAAGATAAATAATGAAATATATATATATAATATATTAATAATTATATATAATTATAATAATATTATATATATTATATATATTATAATATTATACATATATAATATATATATATATATATAATATATATATATTACTTATATTAATATATA
>JABUQX010118310.1:30000-37500 GCA_015478945.1 Trachelipus rathkii
AAATATATATATATATATATATATATATATACTTTATATATTTTATATATATTATATATATATAATATATAATAATATATAATATTTATAATATATATATATATTATATATATATGGTCATGTTCCTCCCGAAAGCAACATGCATATTACAAAAACTATAACAGCTACACGGAAAATAAAAACAAAATTTTAATTAATTAGAAGCAAACTATCATTTGATGAAATTACCAAAAAAAAAAAAAAATAAGCGATATCTAAAAAATTTTAAAATTTGTAAAAATGATTTAAAAAAATCTGTATGATAACGATCATTTTTTGAGAAGAACGAAGGAGCTCTAGCGCTTCGAGGAAAAGTCAAAGTTGGCCAAATTGTCGTTTTTTTTTTTAACTTAAGAGATTATCCCAAAGGTAAAACGATAAAAATGGATCAGAGTCGGGGTTTCTCGGGCCTACCGGGGGACCAACGCCTACTTTCACTTCTTTGGCTCGAAACCCCCTAAAAAAAGAAATAAAAAGAAAAATTAACATTTTCTCCCAAGCATAAAAAAAAAAAAACAAATAATTTGGTAACTCTTGCTCTCGTTACTACTCGCAGAAATGAAAGGGTTGAATAGAGAGCGTACGCTTGCCAGATCTAATATTATAACAATATTTAAGGTGTTATTAATAAATATTAAAATAAAATAAAAAAAAAATTTAAGTTTCATCGATGAAATTGCTTGCTGATATCAAAAAATGTTATTTATTTTCCTGTAGCTGTTTTATATGTTTTTAGTTTACATGCATGAATGCTCCGTTCGGGAGGCTGGCATATATATATATATATATATTATATATATAATATATATATATATCATTTATATTTCTTATAATATATATAAATTAGTATATATATAATTATATATAATTAAATATATATATATATATAATATATATTTAATATATATAGTAATAATATTATATTAAACACTTTAATTAAAAAGGACGTTATTTTAATTATAATGCTTCACTTTTTTATTTATTTTTACCATTAGATTTTAAACCAAGTTGTAAAAATTTAACCTAAAATTTTATGAGTCAGAGAAAAACTTAAGGATTTCGAGACATGAACCTATATTATATATATAAATATTATATACTGTATATATGATATATTATATATATATATATATATAATATATATATATTTATATTATATATATATATTAGATTTATATATTATAATATATATATAATATATGGTTAAATATATATACTGTATATATATATATTATATATATGTATTATGTATAATATATAATATAATAATAATATATATACTATATATATATATATATTATATATAATATATTATAATATAATATATATATATAATACTAAGTATATATATATCTATTATTATAATATAATATATACTATAATAGTATATATATAATATAGTGATAATATATATAACACCAAATGGATGAGAACTGAAAGAAACTGCATTTTAGTGATTCCCGAGGGTTGAAAAATCAGAAAAAAAAGTTTTTATTTAATTTTTAAAGCTAAAATTTGTGGTTCATAAAGTCGATTTGGGTGCCATTTTATGGTTCTTCTTATAAATGAAATAGTGTAGGATTTTTCATATTCGAAAAGTTAATTTATCGTTGTAAGTTTAAATTAATTTTTTCGTTAGGCCGATTTATTGTTAAAATGAAAACTTAAAACTAAGCATAATATCCGTTAGGATAGATGCACAGCAGGTTGAAGTTCATGCATGGCAAACTGCTCGATGAAGCGCACGCTTCAAATGCGCGCTGCGAGAGAGCAGTGCCGTGTAACAACTTACTCGCGCTGAAAATAATAATAACAAATAATAGTGATGATAATAAATTAATTAAATATGATAATAATAACGACGACCACTAAAGTAATAATAATTATATAATAAATAGGATAATAATTAATAATAATATATTATGAAAATAATGAATAATAATAATTAATATTGATTAATAATAAATAATAATGGTAAAAACTTAGATAAATACACACCTGAGCAATAATAAGTAATCATAGTAATAACTATAAATCAATAATAAATAATAATAATAATAATAAATAAAATAATAATAATAATTAAAATAATTAGAATAATTAAGATAATAGATAATAATATAATAGATAATAATAATAATAATAAAATAATATATAATCTCAAATAAATAAATAATAATAATAATGATAATAATAACTATATAATAAATAATAATAAAATAATGTATGACAACTTATAATAATAATGATAATATAATTATATATAATAATATTAATAATAATAAAACTTGGTAATAATAATAATAATAATAATAATAATAATAATAATAATAATAATAATAATAATAATAATAATAATAATAATAATAATAATAATAATAATAATAATAATAAATAATTTTATTCTTTGTTCAAAGACCTTGTTTTATGTTATAATTTATTTTATAGAAATTTTGAAAAACTCTTGAAATATGGTTTTTAGTTGAACGTTGAATGAAATAATTATAGGAAGGTAAGTGGAATATTGACATTTATTATTTTATAAACATTAAGAATAAAGTATCAGGCAAATAAATTAATGTTAAAGAGGTTAAAAAAAAAAGATTAAAAAACGAGAAAAACAAAAATACATGTTTTCAATAATTTTATGAAATATTCTTACAAAAAAAATTTTTTTTATGCTATGCTGTACATATTATTAGGTTTAATTAGGACTTTAATCACTTAATCATGATTTTAATACACTTAATTAAAGTTAGATTTATCCATATGTTGATCAATTGATATTTTTTAATAAAAAAGAATGAAAATTTAGTAAAAACATAAAATGTTTTTAATAAATTATATGTTACGATCAACCAAAGACGTATTTTTATTATGGTTATACTAAATACATTGTAAAATATGACGTAAAGCAGTAAAGCAGTACCGCATAGCTGGGTGGAGGGGGCCTAGTGGGGATACCTACGCTACTGCCTTTTTGACTTACAGCTTTAGAGTCAATTATAAACATGTTTTTGTTGAAAGTTCTTACAATTTTTGTTACAACATAAAATGTTTTATATACTTTTTAACAAAATAAATAAAATTTTAGGAATCAAAAGTTTAAAATACAAAATAAAACTATAAATGTAGAATAATATTTTATAATAATAAAAGTTAAGAAAATGTAGCTATGTTAGGTAAGGATGCGTTAGAGATGAGAGAGAGAGAGAGAGAGAGAGAGAGAGAGAGAGAGAGAGAGAGAAGAGAGAGAGAGAGAGAGAGAGAGAGAGAGAGAGAGAGAGAGAGAGAGAGAGAGAGAGAGAGAGTTATATAAGCCAGGATACGTTAGGCAGTGTTAGGCTAATGTATTTAGTCCGGTTAGGTAATGATAGATTAAGTTAGGCCGAACGGCAGATACCTATCCAGTACCGTATTATTGTGCCGACCTTCATATTTTGTGGGACATTTGATTGCCATTGTGATCGTCTTCAAAATATCACTTAACTTCAGTGTGTTAAGTTTCATTATATATATATATATATATATATATAATATCATATTATATATAATATATATATATAATATATTTATATAATATAATATAATTTTTATATATATAATATATATATATATATATATATATATATATATATATATATATATAACAAATAGCTGTTTCTAGAGCGATGGTATATGTTTTTGATAGCTTATTACCCTTTGAAATTTCATTTTAAAGGGGAAACCTCGTTTCAAAATTTGGTCCCCATCTCAAATGGGAACCTTACCATTTCTGGTTCCTCTGGAATCATCATCATCCTTCCTCATCCATCTTATTTTATACACTCTGGGAAATTCTTCTTCTGCTATACATTCTATTTTTTTCGACTGGGAACCCTATCCCTCATAGGGGCTCACAGACACCATTGAGAGTTCTGAAACCATGTTATTAATGTTATACGTCCTTACAAACATATAAAAGGACACAAATACTGCATTATTAAACATAACTTTACTAACCCGGCACCGCACTGGGATTTGAACAGGGATCGATGTCTCTGACAATGGCTCATTTGCTCCGACACATGAGACTTTTTTTTATTCCTTCTTTTAATCCATCTTCCTCGGCTGCTAACTCTTTGCTTTTCTTCTGACTCCAGCTCCAGCATCGGCTCGGCCTCGGGCTCCGGCACCGGTACATACAAAGACTCATTGCTCAAACGTATGAAATTTTTTTCCATTCCTTCTAGTTATTCAGTCCTCCATGGCCCTCCGTCATGCCCTCTGTGCTATTCTTCTTTTTTCAGTTAGAACCTCTTCAGAGGGACCGTCAGACATCTTTAAGGGTTCTGAAACCTTCAAAAATGAGATCTACGTCCTTTAAAACCTATACATTAACACCAATATTATGGTGTTAAATATATGTTTACTAACTCGGGACCGCACCGCACCGCACCGCACCGCACCGCTCCAATTCCGGTGCCGACACATGCAATTACTCATTTGCTCCGTCGTATGAAACTTCTTCTAATTTCTTCTTATTCTATCGTCCATCTTCATCTTTTACGCATTCCATGTTTTTTAATAGAGAATATTTTCCAGAGGGTCTTCAGGCACCTTTGATGGTCCTGAAACCCTCATAATTGGACTCTAGGTCATTAAAAACATATATAAAGACACCTCATTTGATTCTCTATGAGTTTGTACTCAGAATCCTGCTCTGGCTCCTGATCCGGCTCCGGCTCAGTGCTCCAGCACTTAAATCAACTTTGGTTTCGAAAGCTTTATCAACTGTGATTCATTCTTCCTCTTCTATTTCATTTGAAAATTTCAGCCTTTTACGAACATTTCCTAGGTTATAGGGCTCAGCCCTAACATACGATGGGTGTAGTGGCACGAAACCTCGGCTCAGGGTAGGCGATACCATCAGCAGTTGAGGTACCAAGTTTGAAGAGGATACCTTATCTAGAACTGCCTAAATTGGGGAGAAACGTAAGTAAAGGCAAGTAATAAAGACGAGTTAGGAAAAGGTGGCCTAATTTATAGCTAAATCTGGCCACCCAAGGATCAGTGACTATTACTGCTCGATTATATCGAATAAATGTTAAACAATATTAATGATTTTCATTCTGTTTTGTTTATCAATGTACTAAGCCAACCATAGCTTTTAGCAATCCGATTTAGAAATCGTTTTGTTGTGAAAAGACCTCGATAAATCGAATGGAATCGTCAGAAATGGTCTACCGATTATTTAAATCCGCTATGAACCATAACAAACCCTTTTGTGGGGATAAACCCACTAAGTGCAGGTTACAAACTCATAAAACGGTCTTCCAGGCTTAAAATCGGTCTCACTGACCTTAAAAACTCTAACTGTGGCGTATAAAACGTCAAAAACCAAATGTTGCAAAATGTTGCTTTGCACCATTTGCAACATTTGCAACATCCGGTTGCAACTTCTGGTTTGCGATTTTGCTTCTGGTTTACTTCCCCTTACTACTAAATATATATATATATATATATATATATATATATATATATATATATATATATATATCTCTCTTCTTATAAATATATTGAACAATTGATGATTATATGCTATAATTTTAAGATTAATCAAAGGAATATTAGTATGTTTAAATCTACTTACTTGCTTTACAAACTATGTTCTTGACTTTATATTTTTTCCAATGTTCCTGTACCTCCTCCATCTCCTTCACAGCTTTTTCATATCTGTTTATATTTCATAATCATGGTTCGATCGTCCCTTTGTTCTCAGGTAATTTCAGGCTAGAGACAACAATGCACGTATCGGGAGGTGGAGAAAAAATTACTCGTTCTCCTATCACTCTCGCTAATTTTCATTCAGCTAGAAATCGTTGCAGAGATACTTTTCGACGAGCAAAGCGGGCTTTCATTAAACGAAAGTACGCTAACCTCCTTGGTTCTCCTACTGACAAATCTTTCTGGCCTCTTGCCAAAAACATCTCCAACAACTTCTGTAAATCTACCTTTCCTCCTCTTATTCAATCTGAAGGTTCTGTTGCTAACTCTACAATTGAAAAGGCTAATCTCCTCGGCCTCCTATTTTCCTCTAACTCAACCCTAGACGATTCTGGCATTCCTCTTCCTCCTCCTCCTCCTTCTCTTCTCAGGTGTGATGTGCCTTTGCCTGAGATTACATTTGATCGGGTACATGGGCTCCTGAAATCTATGAAGGTTAGGAAGGCGGGTGGCCCGGATGGCATCCCTCCCCGAGTTTTGAGGGAGTGTGCTTCCATGCTAGCCACTCCTCTCGTTCAACTATATTCTCTATGCCTCAATTCTAGCACTTTCCCTCAGTGTTGGAAGAGCGCATATGTCCAACCTATTCCAAAAAAAGGAAGGCGCTCTGATCCTTCTAACTATCGCACTATAGCTCTAACTTGTATTCTATCTAAGATCTTTGAAACCCTTCTCAACTCTCATTTCTTAAACCATCTGGAATCTCATTCCCTTCTTTCCGATCGCCAGTACGGCTTTCGGCGCTCGAGGTCTACTGGTGATATACTTTCCAATCTAACAGATTTATGGTTTTCCGCCCTTAGGAATCATGGGAGACTTGCGTGGTGGCGCTTGACATATCGAAAGCATTTGACCGGGTATGGCACGCGTCACTGCTCCCCTCCTTTGGATTTCCTCCTTCTCTTTGCTTACTTTTGTCTAGCTTTCTTTCAAATCGCTCAATATCGACTGTTGTTGATGGGGCGACTTCTTCTTTTTGTGTTAATAGTGATGTTCCTCAGGGTTCTGTCTTATCTCCTACTTTATTCTTGCTTTTAATTAATGATCTTCTCGTCTGCACATCTAACTCTATCCACTCATATGCCGATGACTCAACCCTTCATTCTTCAACTCTTTTCAATTCTGCTCCTTCTTTTACTTCTAGAATTGCCTCTCGTCTTAATCTTTTCGATTCCATTCTCGATGATATGGATATAATTTCAGGGTGGGGTCGTCTCAACCTTGTGAAATTAAATCTTTAAAAACCCAACTTCTACAAATCTCCCTCTTTAAGACACCTTCTAACTTTCCTATCTCTTTCGACAGTTCTATCGTCTCTCCTGTTGACAATATAAACATCCTTGGCCTTAACATAAACAAAAAAATGTCTTGGAAACATCACATCACAATGGTTGCTAGGGCGGCCTCAAAGAAACTGGGAGTTCTGTTTAGACTGCAAGACTTTTTTTCCTCTTCTCAGTTACTCCAGCTATACAAGGGTCTTATCCGCCCTTGTATGGAGTACTGCTCTCATATCTGGGGGGGTCAGGTTTCACCCGGCCTTTGGATAGGGTCGAGTCAAAGGCAGAAAGACTTATAAACTGTCCATTGCTTTCTAGTTCACTTAACCCTCTAACTTTGCGACGCGATGTTGGTGCTCTATCTCTTTTCTATAGGTACCGTAGCGGTAGGTGCTCGAGGGAACTCCAGACTAGT
>JABUQX010118310.1:42500-53592 GCA_015478945.1 Trachelipus rathkii
AATCACAAAGATAAGATTCCCGATGCTCTTAAGTCTGCTATTGTTTATAAATTTAATTGTGATGTCTGCACAGACTTCTATATTGGCAGTTCCTTACGTCAATTTTCAGTACGAATTAATGAGCACCGCGGAATATCGTCTCGTACCAACAATTTTTTCACTACTCCCTCAAACTCTGCTATTAGAGATCACTGTTTTACTAATAATCATCCTCTTTCTTCTTCTAACTTCTCTATACTGGCACAAATCCCCGAACCAACCAAGTTACATATTTCTGAATCATTATTTATTCATCACTTAAAACCCAGTCTCAATAACGACAGCGGTCCCTATAACTTACAACTTTTATGAAGCCTTCTGTTAAATTCAAGAATATTACCAATCGTTACCTAGTAAGTTTATAAATTGATATTAATTTCGCAGCATTATCTTGAATTACCTGTTGCTGTTGTGAAAATTACGTAAATTTTAATTTTAACTTAAGAATGATATTTGATTTAGTTTGAGTAACTTTATTGACATTATGTAATTTCATATCATTGAATAATTTATATTTATCATCTATTTAGTTATTTAATATATGATGTCATACTATAATTTTTATGATTTATTATATTGTATTTCCATGTCGTGCTTTCAACGAATTGTTTGAAGTTATTTTAGTTATCCATGATGCATTAATTTATTTCTTTTAATTGTTGTAATACCGAAAATATTTAATAATTACTATTTAACTTTTAAGAAGAAAAAATTTGTGTAGTTTAATTCCCTTTAGATTTCACTTAATTAATTTATAAAATAGTTTTGTTTATTACTTCCATTAGTTCTTAAGGTTTATTTATTTATTTATTCTTATCCAAGATTATTATTTATTATTATTATTATTATTATTATTATTATTATTATTATTATTATTATTATTATTATTATTATTATTATTATTATTGTTATTATTATTATTATTATTATTATTTTTATTTTTATTTTTATTTTTATTTTTATTTTTATTTTTATCTTTATCTTTATCTTTATTTTTATTTTTATTTTTATTTTTATTATTATTATTATTATTATTATTATTATTATTATTATTATTATTATTATTATTATTATTATTATTATTATTATTATTTTTATTTTTATTTTTATTATTTTATAGTATTATTATTTTAATTATTATTGTTACGTTGTTATTATTGTTGCTACTGCTATTATTGCTCTTGTATTTGTTATTATTTGATGTTATTATTGGTATTATTGTTATTGCTATTTATTATTTTGTAGTGTATTTTCCTGAGGATGATGACAGTTTGAGTCATCGAAACGTTGAATAAAGTTCTTGATGATGTTCAGATTGTTAGTGCTTCTTTTCATTATAAAATTACGCTTCCCAAAGAATAGTAGCCGGAATATATATATATATATTATATATATATATATATACTCTTATGCATATATATAATATATATACTGTAATGAGTTTGATGGTGCAAGAAGAATAGGTATTTTGGGGATAGAGGTTATTAGTAGAGGTAATGGGTAGAGTGAAAAGTTGAAGAATGGTAAATCTGCAGGGTATAGATGAAATTACTAATTTGAAATGATCAAGAGCGGAGGCGAGATGGTGATTGATTGGATTTAGTTGTGTAATAAAACGTTTATGGAGGGTATAAGTTCCAAGGGATTGGAGAGCGGTAATAGTACCCTTGTATAAGGGTAAAAGGGGAGAAAAGGGGAACTGTATAAAAATTAGAGGGGAATAAGTTTATTGAGTGTTGTGGGAAGATATATGCTGGTATTTTGGTCGAAAGGGTACGTCGAGTGACTGAGGGACTGATTGGTGAACAAAGGTGCGTTTAGGAGTGGTAGAGGATGAGGTAAGGATCAAATCTTTACATTGAAACAAGTGATTGAAAATGAGGGAGAAGAATAAATATGTATTTAGGTTTTATGGATTTACAACAGGCGTATAATTGAGGTTAATAGGGAAGCTTTATGGCAGGGATTAGTGATATATAATGTTGGTGGTAGGCTTCTGAATGGAATCAAAAGGTATGTATGACGATAATTGAAGCGTGTGTAGAATAAATGGTGTCAATGGTGATTGGTTTAGGGTTAATAGCGGAGTGAGACAGGGTTGTGTTTATGTCTCTTAGTTATTCAATGTGTGTATATGGATGGGATTTATAGAAAAAGAATTCAGGTGGGGATGGCAGGAAATGGTGTTAGAATGATGGAGAATGGAGAGGAGTGGAGGGTGCCCTACCTATTATATGCGGATGATTTGGTTCTGTGTGGCGAGTCTGAAGAGAGTTTGAGAGGATTGGTGGAGAGATTTGGCAGGGTGTGTATGTAAAAGGAGGGGTTTGAAAGTAAACGTAGATAGAGTAAGGTTATGGTTGTGAGTGAGGACATTCCTCAGTGTGAAGTATATTATTTTGTGAATGAGTCACAGAAGATTTTACTCTTCGTCAGCGGGATTCGAACGTTGGACTCCGCATTTAGCTGAGTTGCTTTCAACAGCCAGGGTTAACCACTGGGCCACTAGGCTTTTTATAGTAATATGTATATATATATATATATATATATATATGCTTAATATATATATATACAATATATATATATATGTATAGCATATAAATTAATAATAAATATATATATATGTAGCAACAGCCATAGGCTAATATATATATAATAATATAACATAGCATATATGACCTTTATGTATAATATATATATATATATATATATATATAACTTAACTTATAAAGTATAACATATATAACATATATATATATATGTAGCAATAATAATACTGTATATATATATACATATATATATAGTAATAATAATAATAATATAATATATATATATATAATAATATATCTTTATAACTCTAATAATAACATATATATGTATATGCATAACCTTCATAATAACTTAACCTAATATAATAATAACATATAAGATTTGCATCTAACATATGTATAAATGTAAAAATAAAATATATATATATATAACCAACTATATATATATATATATAATAACATAATATATATATAATATATATAACATGTACTATATTTTATACATATGTGTAATATATATAATAATATACATATATCATATATAATAACCATATATATATATATATACTATATATAATGAAAAGAAGCACTAACAATCTGAACATCATCAAGAACTTTATTCAACGTTTCGATGACTCAAACTGTCATCATCCTCAGGAAAAGACACTACAAAATAATAAATAGCAATAACAATAATACCAATAATAACAAATAATAATAATAATAATAATAATAATAATAATAATAATAATAATAATAATAATAACACAACAATAATAACAACAACAATAATAATAATAATAATAACAATATAATAATAATAATAATAAAAATAAAAATAATAATAATAATAATAATGTAATAATAATAATAATAATAATAATAATAATAATAATAATAATAATAATAATAATAAAAATAAAAATAAAAATAAAAATAAAGATAAAGATAAAAATAAAAATATAAAAATAAAAATAAAAATAAAAATAAAAATAAAAATAATAATAATAATAATAATAATAATAATAATAATAATAATAATCATAATAATAATAATAATAATAATAATAATAATAATAATAATAATAATAATAATAATAAATAATAATAATCTTGGATAAGAATAAGTAAATAAATAAATAAACCTTAAGACCTAATGGAAGTAATAAACAAAACTATTTTATAAATTAATTAAGTGAAATCTAAAGGGAATTAAACTACACAAATTTTTTCTTCTTAAAAGTTAAATAGTAATTATTAAATATTTTCGGTATTACAACAATTAAAAGAAATAAATTAATGCATCATGGATAACTAAAATAACTTCAAACAATTCGTTGAAAGCACGACATGGAAATACAATATAATAAATCATAAAAATTATAGTATGACATCATATATTAAATAACTAAATAGATGATAAATATAAATTATTCAATGATATGAAATTACATAATGTCAATAAAGTTACTCAAACTAAATCAAATATCATTCTTAAGTTAAAATTAAAATTTACGTAATTTCACCTCTCAGTGCTACTTTAGCAAATATTTATTTAAATCATTTCGAAACAATATGGCTTAACCAATGTCCCGACCACTTCAAACCTACTCATTATAAATAACAAATCCAATTTCACAAGAGAAGATGAACAAAACAATACTCTACCTTTTCTCGATTTACTTATAAAAAAAAACGCCACGGACTTTACAACTGAAATTTACAGAAAAAAGACTTTTACTGGACTGGGAATGAACTTTTTCAGCCACACCCCTTTACTCTTTAAATGTAATAGTATTAGATCCCTTCTACACAGAGCTTACCATTTATCCTCATCTTATTCTCTAATGCATATTGAATACGAATTTCTCCTCAAATACTTTACTACCAATTATTTTCCTTCTTCACTGATACACAAATACATAAATATTTTTATGACATCCAATTTCGAAAACAAACCTATTTATGACACTGTAAAAAAGAAAGATATTTTTATAAAACTTCCTTATTATGACCCTATTTATTTAAAACTTAAAAAAGATTTGACACGAATATTTCATGATCATGTCCCACAACTTAACATTAACCTTATTTTTACATCTTCTTTTAGTATATCTTCTCTCTTGAATCACAAAGATAAGATTCCCGATGCTCTTAAGTCTGCTATTGTTTATAAATTTAATTGTGATGTCTGCACAGACTTCTATATTGGCAGTTCCTTACGTCAATTTTCAGTACGAATTAATGAGCACCGCGGAATATCGTCTCGTACCAACAATTTTTTCACTACTCCTTCAAACTCTGCTATTAGAGATCACTGTTTTACTAATAATCATCCTCTTTCTTCTTCTAACTTCTCTATACTGGCACAAATCCCCGAACCAACCAAGTTACATATTTCTGAATCATTATTTATTCATCACTTAAAACCCAGTCTCAATAACGACAGCGGTCCCTATAACTTACAACTTTTATGAAGCCTTCTGTTAAATTCAAGAATATTACCAATCGTTACCTAGTAAGTTTATAAATTGATATTAATTTCGCAGCATTATCTTGAATTACCTGTTGCTGTTGTGAAAATTACGTAAATTTTAATTTTAACTTAAGAATGATATTTGATTTAGTTTGAGTAGCTTTATTGACATTATGTAATTTCATATCATTGAATAATTTATATTTATCATCTATTTAGTTATTTAATATATGATGTCATACTATAATTTTTATGATTTATTATATTGTATTTCCATGTCATGCTTTCAACGAATTGTTTGAAGTTATTTTAGTTATCCGTAATGCATTAATTTATTTCTTTTAATTGTTGTAATACCGAAAATATTTAATAATTACTATTTAACTTTTAAGAAGAAAAAATTTGTGTAGTTTAATTCCCTTTAGATTTCACTTAATTAATTTATAAAATAGTTTTGTTTATTACTTCCATTAGGTCTTAAGGTTTATTTATTTATTTATTCTTATCCAAGATTATTATTTATTGTTATTATTATTATTATTATTATTATTATTATTATTATTATTATTATTATTATTATTATTATTATTATTATTATTATTATTATTATTATTTTATTTTTATTTTATTTTATTATTTTTATTTTTATCTTTATCTTTATCTTTTATTTTTATTTTTATTTTTATTTTTATTTTTATTATTATTATTATTATTATTATTATTATTATTATTATTATTATTATTATTATTTTTATTTTTATTATTATTATTATTATATTGTTATTATTATTATTATTATTGTTGTTGTTATTATTATTATTATTATTATTATTATTATTATTATTATTATTATTATTATTTGTTATTATTGGTATTATTGTTATTGCTATTTATTATTTTGTAGTGTCTTTTCCTGAGGATGATGACAGTTTGAGTCATCGAAACGTTGAATAAAGTTCTTGATGATGTTCAGATTGTTAGTGCTTCTTTTCATTATAAAATTACGCTTCCCAAAGAATAGTAGCCGGAATGATGTATTAAGAAGAAGATATGGCCAAGCATCGATTCAATCTATACGCAAATTCGAGAGCTTACACAACAAACTAGAGAAGCTCAGGCTCGATTTGTCCTTCCTTAGAACTTGCAAAGCCTACCAGGTTATTCCTAAGTTTTTAAGGTTCAAATTATTTACAAAAAAACTATATTGCAGTAATTACTAGTGAAATGATCAGGAGCGGGGGATGATAATTGATTGGATTTGGAAGTTGTGTAATAAAGAAGCGTTTATGGAGGGTATAGTTCAAGGGATTGGAGGAGAGCGATAATAGTATACCCATGTATAAGGGTAAGGGAGAAAAAGGGGAACTGTAGAAATTGTAGGGGATAAGTTTATTATTGAGTGTTGTAGGGAAGGTATATGCTGGTATTTTGGTCCAAAGAGTGCATCGAGTGACTGAAGGACTGATTGGTGAAAAATGGTGAAGAACAAGGTGTGTTTAGGAGTGGTAGAGGATGTGTTGATCAAATCTTTACATTGAAACAAATGATTGAGAAAATTAGGGGAGAAAAGAAGAATAAATTATATTTAGGTTTTATGGATTTACAACAGGCGTATGATAGAGTTAATAGGGAAGCTTTATGGCAGGTATTAGTGATATATGGTGTTGGTGGTAGGCTTCTGAATGGAATCAAAAGTATGTATGACGATAGTGAAGCGTGTGTAGAATAAATGGGGTGTCAATGGTGATTGGTTTAGGATTAATAGCGGGGTGAGACAGGGTTGTGTTATGGCATAATGCCTCGCTTTATTCCAATGTGTATATGGATGGGGTTTATGAAAGAATTCAGGTGGGGATGGCAGGAAATGGTGTTAGAATGATGGAGAATGGAGAGGTGTGGAGGGGTACCTATTGTATGCGGATGATTTGATTTCTGTGTGGCGAGTCTGAAGAGAGTTTGAGAGGATGGGGTGGAGAGATTTGGCAGGGTATGTAAAAGGAGGGGTTTGAAAGTAAACGTAGATAAGAGTAAGGTTATGGTTGTGAGTGAGGACAGTCCTCAGTGTGAAGTTATGTTAGATGATGAGCAGCTGGAGCAGTGTCTGAGTTTAAATATTTAGGGTATGTGTTGGATGAGAAGGGAACGGATGATGCAGAGTGTAGTAGGAAAGTTGTGAATGGCAGGAAGGTGGCTGGTGCAATTAAATCGTTGGTGAATGTAAAGGGACTAAGTCTTGAGTGCGCTGAGGTCCGACATGAGGGTATTGTTGTTACCTGTGTTATTGTATGGTAGTGAGACTATGGTCTGGAATAAGAAGTATAGATCTAAAGTTCAATGTGTTCAGATGGACAATCTTAGGGGCATGCTAGGTGTGAAAAGAATTAATAAAGTGAGGAATGAACGTATTAGAGAGTGTGTGTGGTGTGAAGAAAGGGGTAAATGAAAGAATAAATGAAAGTATGTTGAGATGGTTTGGTCATGTGGAAAGGATGAATGAAAGTCGGTTGGTTAAGCGGATGTATAGTGGAGAGTGTGTTGGGAACCGACCGGCTGGGAGACCGAAAAGAAAGTGGATTGAGTCGGTGAACGAATGTCTGAAGGAGAGAAATGTGAGTTTGGCAGAGGCGAGAATAAAAGGTGCATGATAGGAAAGAATGGCGGGGGGTTTTGTATGGGGCATGGTTTGTGGCCCACCTGGGCCAGGGGATGAACCCTACATTGACGATTTACCATAGTGAGGGTCCGTCGCGGTCCTATGATGCTCTAGGGTGGATTTTCTGTCTGGCGACGAGCTCTCACTAATTAATAGTATAAAGGGGGCGGTAGGCTGGGCTTTCTCTTTTCGACGTTTGTTATGTTCTCCTACTGCTTTTCTTTCCGATGCTTGTAACGCACCGTACACCCACTCTGGGGGAAAAGAGGAAAAAAAAAGAAAGAGGAAAAAAATATATATATATATATATATATATATATATATATATATATATATATATATATATGCTATATATATACCACTTTATATATATATATATATATATATATATATATATATATATATATATATATATATATATATTTATAAACATGTTATGTCCCAAAGGTAAGTGTTCTGATGTCGTATTTAATTATGTATTGGACTTACCTGAAATTACAAGTTATCTCCTTCGAAGTATGACCCTTGGAAAGTTACACAACGATTCCAACGTTTCTTCCACTGTTCATAGCAGTACCGGAAGTCATTTTCCTGAAGTGTGTTTAGTTCACGTGTTACAGTATTTTTTATGTTTTCCAACGCCCCAAAATGATAACCCTTCAACTTCACTTTCAACTTAGGGAAGAGGTAGAAATCGCAAGGAGCTAGATCTGGGCTGTATGGAGGATGTGGAAGTACCTGAATGTTTTTCTTCACCAGAAATTCTATAATTAAGAACACAGTGTGAGATGGCATGCTATCGTGGTGCAGCAACCAATCATATGCAATGTCTGTTCTGATTCCTCGCTGAACTCATTTTCCAAGATATCTTTGTAAAGGACGTGATTAAATAACTGTCTGTCCTAAAGTACAAATTCTTTGTGCACATTACCATGACTGTCGAAAAAAATAATAATTCACTGGCCAACAAAGATTTTGCGACAAAACATTTGAAGGTCATTTTATAGGTAACTTGTTGCCCTGAATCCGAATATGACCTCCGTTTTCTAGATTGGCTCTAGTTTTTGAGATACAGGGTGGTCACAAAAATACATTAATAACAACAATTTATGTTAGGTTGTAACGTAATTCACAATAAAAAACACGAAAGATATATATGATATATATTAAATTGTTAATGAGTAAGTAAATAAAATGCTAATAGGTCAAAACATTCAATTCAGTACAATGAACAATTAATGCATTACAAATCGCTGTCTACATGATTGTCTTCTGTGCAGTGCCAGAATGTGGACAATCGTTGAAGGCTCCAACAATAGTCTGCCATCATGTGTGTATCCCATCTTCCTTATCTTTCTTCCATCACCTTGATATCTTGATAGAACCTTCCCTTGTTCCTCACTATAACATCCCTAGATTATCCGGAAACCGATCCAAGTGACTATGTAGAAAGTGAACATTTATATGCTTATATTAGCATTCAAATTTTTGAAGTCTGAAAGCCTTTTCTGTACGAGTTCTACATAGTTGGCAGATTTATGGTTGCCCAAAAAGTTCTGAACAACCAAGACAAAACTTTTCCAGGCAGATGCTTCAATATCAGTCATGGAATTTATGAAATTGTCATCCTTGATGATTTGGCGAATTTGAGGACCGCTAAAGATTCCAGCTTTGAGTTTCTCCATACTCAACCCTGGAAAAAATCTGCAAATATATTTGAAACATTCACCATCTTTGTCTAGAGCCCTAACAAATTGCTTCATCAGTCCTAGTTTGATGTGGAGTGGTGGGAAAATAATTTTTCCCCTGTCAACCAGTGGTTCGTTAATGATATTTGATGCACCTACAGTCATATTTTCCCTAGCAGGCCATACAACTTTTTCCAAGTGGTCTTCTTTAGCCCTACTATCCCACAAGCATATGAAGCAAGGGTACTTAGTATATCCGCTTTGCTGCCCAAGTAAGATGTTGACCATCTTCAAATCAACGCATATAGACCACTGGTGTTCATTATATCTAAGCTTCTGCAAGATCATTCTTATATTTTCATATTCCTCTTTCAGTTTTGTTGAGTGACCTATTGGAATCGATGCATAACTATTGCCATTGTTCAATAAAACACTTCAAGCTTCTCGTTGAACTATCCATAAACAATCGCCAATCTTCTGGTCGGTATTTAGGTAACCCCATTTAGAGTAGGAGTCCAGGGATGTTCCTACAGTATACTAGGTCTTCTTCTTCAATGAAATATGGAAGAAGTACTACCTCTCTTGTCCGAAAAAAAGTTATTTTACATTCGGCCTTGAGACAGTTCTTTTCACTTAGTCTAGATGCTAAAGCTCAGAATCTTGCTTGGAGAGACTTAACTCTCGTACTAAATCATTGATCTCTTCCTGGGAGAACTGTTGCTGTGTAGAAGTACTTTCTTCATATTCACTTCCACTATCTGCAAGTGTGCACACCAAATTCTGGATATCTTCTTCATCAGACAATGCTAGGTCTGGGAGTGTAGTGAACACTGGGATGGGGACATCGTCGGAGTGTGGTACAAGTCGCCTTGCTGATTCCAAATCCGGATACTCAAATTTACGTTTCTTGTAACGATTGATACCTTTCACATTAACCAAACAAAAATAACAGTCACTGTGGTGATTCTTTGGCTCCCGCCATGCCATAGGCACACCAAATTTTAAACTCCTTTCTTCGTCCATTTTTCCACTGACGTAGATTTTCGACACACGTTTTACAGACCATATGGGAGCCCAAGACTTATCTTGGTCTCCGAGTTTCATTCCAAAGTATGCCAGATATGCTTGCTTCACAAAGTTAGTAATATTTCTTCTTTGGTTCTCCTGGCAATATTCACCACAGATGTGGCAGGCCTACATTGGGAGTTATTCAAATAAGGCTCTTCGTGAAGTATAGTGTTTACGAAAATAGAAAAAATAAAGGTATATATAAAAGCCTTAAAGAAATAAAACGATATTACTGTAAAATATGAATTAAAAAAGATATTTGTATAAGAGTTTATCTGGAACACCTTGTATCTCAAAAACTAGAGCCAATCTTGGAAAACTAATGCCATTTCTGAAATCAACACCCGATATACTATAAATTCGATAAAATATCCTTGGCAGCAAAAAAATAAAATTTTGTTGGCCAGTGTATAATCAGATGCTTTCACCATGGACTTGCTCATACGTGCTTTCTTTGGACGAGGAGAATTTTTTGTGGCGCAACGCCCAGCTCTGTATATATATATATATATACATATATATATATATATATATATATATATAGCATAACTAACTCTATATATATATATATATATATATATATATATATACTCATGCTGCTAACTGCTCTGCTATATAT
>JABUQX010118311.1:0-20000 GCA_015478945.1 Trachelipus rathkii
TATTTATTAATTTTATTTACTATTTTTTATTTTATTTTCAATTTTATCTTAATTTATTCTTACTTTTAAATTAATTAATATTCTTTTTATTTATTTTATGTTATATTCTTTTATTCTTATTTATTATTTCTTATTTTCTTATTATTCTATTCTATTCTCTTATTTTCTTATTTTATAAATTTACTTCTTTATCCTTTGCTGATTTCCTTTTTTTTATTTCTGTTGATTCTATTTCTTCATATATTTTTTATATTTTATCTTCTTCTCTATTTTATATTCTTTATTTTACTTTAATAAATTTTTCTTACTTTTATTTTTATATTTTTTTTTCATCTTTTTATATTTCCTCTTATATTTTCTTTCTAAATTTTTTCTTTTAATTCTTTCTTATTTCCTTCTTGCATTTTCTTATTCTTCATATTTTTATTTTATTTTTATATTTTATTTTATTTAATTTTCTATATTTTATTTATTTTTTAAATTATATTTTTATATTTCTATTTATTTTCATTTATTATTCTTATATTTTATTTATTCATTTTTATTTGATTTATTCTTTTTACTTTTATTTTATACTTTTATCTTTCTTTTATTCTCTTATTTTATTTTTCATATTCATTTCTTATTTTATTCTTTTAATCTTTTTATTCTATTTTATCTCCTCTTAATTTTTTTTATTCTGCTCACTCTCTTATACTGTCTTATTTTTTAATTATTTATTCAAATCCTGACAAATGCTTCTTATTTTATTTTATTTATTTTATTTTTAATTTTATTTTATTTCATGATTCTGAACAGTGTTTGGCTAAGTAAAATTTTTGCTTCTGTAAGCTTATCCGTGTGGTTGCCGTCGAGTTTTCAACTCTTGTGTACCTATTCTTCTTCTCTCTATTCCTTCCCTTCTTTCTCATCATTTTCTACTCTTTTTATTTCGTATCCATCCCCGTTCATCATCTATCATCATTTTTTCCTTTCTCATCTCTCTCATTTCTTATGGTCTATTTAATGGTCTGAGCTGTTGCTCGCTGGCTCACATATTGTGGGCACTCCTCGAGTCTCTTGAGGGCCAATTCGGTCTAATGTTGCTACTGCTCCTGAGTTCGTCGTGCCACTCTTCCACTTGATGCTTTTACTCTCTTACTATCTTTCATATTTTTCATTTCCTCTATTTGGACAAATACATCTATTCTTGTGACGTTTGTCCGTTTATTTTCTATCTTTTATTTTATTTTCGGCTTTCAACATTGCCTTGTATGTTCTTATTTTTTCATTCTGTCTACTTCTCAATCTTATCTATCTATCACTCTTCACTTCGTTATATTATACTATTAGATTTTTATAATTATATTTATATAACTTTTATATTATATTTTATTTTATATTTAATATATTTTAATATATATTTATATATATTTAATATAATTCTTATTCATTAATTCTATAATTATTTACTTTCATTTTATTATATTCAATTATATAATCAAACTTTATATTTACCTATATATGATTTATTTTACTCTTTATTTATTATAAATAATTTATATTTATATATTTATAATTTTATTTATTATAATTATATTAATTATTATATTTATTTTATTTTTTTTAAAATTTATTTATTAATTTAATTTATATTTTATTTTATTATTATTTAATATTTTATTATATAAAATTATTAGCAGAAATTTATTATATTGTAAATTTATTATTATTGTTTTGATAATAATTTATTATAATTTATTAAATATATTTACATTTGTAAGAGTTTTATATATGATGGAATTTTTATCGTTTTTTAATCATTTTTTGATTATTCGTATCTGTATATATCATTTAAGGATTTATTTTATTTTTTTTTATTTTTTATTTATTTTTTTTTTAATATATTTTTATATATATTTTTATTTTATTTTTTATAATTTTATATTTTTAATTATTTTATTTATTTATTTGTTGTCATAATTTTTATTCTGAATTTTTATTATTTAATTTATTTTTTTTATTATTATTTTTTTTTATTTTTTTTTTTATTTTTTATTATTTTATATTTATTTTTTATTATTACATTTTAGTGATTATTATTTTTATAATTTATTTTTTTTTTATATTTTTTTTTATATTTTTTTTTATTTTATTTTATTTTTTTTATTTAATATTTTTTTATTTTGTAATTATCATTATATTAATATTTTTTTTATTTTTTATTTTACTTTTTAATTATTTATTTATTTTACATTTTTATTAATTATTTTATCTGTAATTTAATTATATAATTTTAATTATATTTAATTTAATTTAATATTTTATTAAACTTTTTCTTATATTATATTCTTAATATATTATTTTTAGATATATTTATTAATTAATTTATAATATTTATAAAATTATTATGTATATTTTACATTAATTCTAATTAATTATTTTATATTTTTTTATCAATTTATTATTATTAATTTTATTATTTATTATTATTCATTTTATCTTTAATATTAATAAATTATTTTTAATTAATATTATTTTTTTTATAATTTTATTTTTATTTTATGTTTAATATTTATATTTGTTATAATATGTTTAAATTAATTTAAAATGTATATCTTATATTTTAATAATTGTCATATTTCTAATTTTTTATTGTTTATTAATTATTTATTATTATTTAATTATTTATTTCCATTCATTAATATTTATATTTCTTATTAATTATTTATAATTTAATTAATCTGAAAATTTTTATAATTTCTTCATATTGATTTTTAATATTTATATTATTAATTTTTTTATTTTTAATATTTATTTTATATTTATAATATAATTTACCTTATAGAAATGAGTTCTTTATATACCTTAGGAACTGGTGAAACCTTTTTAATTATTATTTCAATCATAATTAATTTTTATATTTTAATCTTATTTTAATATATTTTAATTATTAATATTTATTTTATATCTATTAATATTATTATAATTATTTTGCTCTACTCATGATCTCTAATACCTTTAGTCTTAAACTAAATCTTAGTTAGTCTTTAGTCCTAGAATTCTATTTATTTGTAATTTTTTTTTTCTGTTTGTATATTTTTTATATTTTTATATATATATCTTTGTTCTGACTTGTCATTTATTATCTTAATATCTTTCCATACTTAGATTCTATTAATTATTATTTTATACTTATTTCATCATTTGATTTCTAAATACTTATATTGTTATAATAGTTATATATCACATTTTAATGTTGTTATATACATTATTTTCATTAATTTTTTGCTCACTTGTTATTATATTAAAAAAAAAAAATATTTTTTCATCTATAAATAGGCTATACACTATTTTAATATTATTACAATTCTATATATAGTTATTATATTATTTTTTGATTTTCTAATATTTTTTAACTGTATCCTCTACTTTTATGTTTAATATATTCAAATATATATTTATTTTTATTTTTTTATACGTAATTTCCAAATTTATAGTATTGTTCAATTTATCATTAGGTTTTGTTTAATCTCAAAGACTTCTATCTCTACAGTGTTTTATATTACTACAATAATAATTGGGGAAAATTTTTACATTATAAATATTTTTGAATTTTATTTTAATATATATTGTTTAATATAATATGAAGTTTATTCTGTTTTATTTCAATTTATTTTATTTTTATTTATCATCGTCTTTAAATCTGTTTTTGTATTATATCTCGTAGATTATTTATCAAAAACCCATTAGTAAGATCGTTTTGCTATTAATTCTACTTTTACTATTAAATTTCTTATAATTTTGTCTTCTTTCATTTTTCATTTTATATTTTTACTAATATTAAAATGGTTAATATCCTTAATTCCGCTATTATTTTTATCTTATTTATATAAGAATTTATTCATTATCCCTTATTTATTATTTATTTTTTTTATATATAAATATTTTATTAGATTTGGGTACTTAATATTATATAAATTTATTGTATAAAGCAATGATTAATTTTAGTACGATGAGATAACTTAAAGATTATTATATATTTTCTTATTTATTTTAATATTAATATTAATATTAGATTAGACATATATAATTATAGTATTTATATTTTATTTGATATGTACTTTATTAATTATCATATTTTCGAATATATTATATCTGATAATTGTATAATTTATTAATTAATTAATGTTAATATATTAATATAATTTTTTATATTTTATATTTATTATATATTTAAATTTATCCTATTATTTTTTTCTAATTTAGATTTTAATATTTAATTTAATTATAATTATCTTTGCTTGCAGGCTCGGCAGCATCAGGAGTGCCAAATACACTTTCATATTAATTGTGATCATATCTATGAATTATCTACTTACTATTTAATATTATTTATACTATTATATTATTCATGAATATTATCTTATAGGTTGATACACTTTAAGTAGAAGTAAGTAACCCTTGATTTCTTTATAAATAACTATATAAACACGCTCTTATCAATTCTATGTACCTATTATCTATTATGGCTGATTATACATAGTTATACACTATTTTAGTTCCTTTTTCGAGTACACTCGTATATTATTTTATATCTATCACATAATCTTATTTTACTCACTCACTTCATCACTCATTCCTACTCAATCACTCTACTATATCATCTCTAACATTAATATTTTTATTTTATATTTAGTGATATATCAGTAGTTCTTACATGAATTAAATACTTTAATTTTATATTTCTTATATACTTTATTGTATATATTTGATGTTTCCTTTTCCATATTTTATATTTATTTTATTCTTATCTATGTTATATTTTCACAGTTTTAGATTTATATATTACTATCATAATTTATAGATTTATATTCAATTTTTAATTTCATTATTTCTTATAATTATCTAATATCTTTTTTATATTTTATTTATTTTATATTTATTTTATTTATTATTTTTTATTTTTATATTTTTCTATTTCTATATTTCATTTATATTTTTATAATTATTTTACTTTTATATTTTATTCTTTTTTATATATTTTTTATTTATTTATATCTTTAATTTTATTTTATTTTATCATTTTTATTTTAATTTTATTTTATATTTTATTTTATTTTAATTTTATTTTTATTTTAATTTTATTTTATATATATATTTTATTTTATTTTAATACTTTTATTTTATATTATTTTATATTTTAACTTCATTTAAATATTTTATATTATCATTGCTATTTATGAAATATTTTATATTTTATGTTTAATATTTTAATTTTTAATAATTTATCTTTATCTTATTTATATTTTATTTTTATTCATTTATTTTTATTTTTTATTTTATAACTTTAACTTATAATTTTTAATATTCTTATTTATTTATTATTTTTCAATATTTTTATTTTTTATTTTAATATGATTTATTATTTTATTTTATATTTCTTTATTTTTAATTTATATTTTCATTTTTTATTATATTTTAAATATTCTGTTATATTTTTTTGATTACTTATATTTTTATATTTTTAATTATATATATTTTATTTTATATTTTTATATTTTGATTTTTATTTTATATTTTTATTTTTTATTTTTTTATATTTTATTTTCTTTATTTTCTATACTTTTACTATTTTTTTATATCTCACTTATATTTCATTTTTTAATTATTTATATTTAATATTTATTCTTTATTTAATTTAAGATTTAAATTTTAGTTACCAATGTTATTGTATTTTATTTTTAATTATTTTTTCTTATATTATTTATAATTTTTTATTTTATATTTTTCATCTGCATCGTTTTGTGATATTAATTTTTATTATTAACTTCATTATATTTTACTCAGGTCAATCTTTCATTTTTCTTTTATTTTTTTATAAATTAACTTTTAATTATTCTATCTTTTCTTTCCTAAAGATGTACTGTCTTTGAATTTAAATGGATAAGAACTCGGCAAAGTAACTTATCTTTAATTTAATAATAATAATTTTATATAATTCATTAATAATTAATAATTCAAATTTTACAGGTTAAATATAATAATAATTTACTCTATAATAATTAATGAATAAATAATCTAATAATAATAAGTAATAATAATTCTTACGATAATAATAAAATGAGAAGTCGTGATACGTATTCATAATAATTTTTTGCTCAGCTTTTTGGGTCCTATTGGCATGTCGAGTATTTATTCTTTTTATTATATATCACTTTCCTGCAATTTTCATCTTTGACTGAATAGATTCTTACTTCTGATTGTCATTTTAAATTTTCTTACCACATATATCGCCAGCATTCATCTAGAATTAGTTACGCTTTTGCTATAACAGCACATCGTTAAGTCCATTCCTTTTAAATCTATCGTGGTTGAGGAGAATCCTAGCTGAGATCTATAGTCATACACGTCACGCTTCATAACAATCCACTTCCCTAAAACTTCCCATGAAAGTGTCCACCTTTTTCTCGTTCTCTGCGTTGACGAAACCGGCCGGCTGCAGCATAGGCTAATACGAGAGGTTCTTAAAATATGCCTTCATCTTTTACCGCTGTATTTCACTTTCTGGAAACTATTTTCTAGACTAGTATTCCACCTCAGGCATCAACATTTTAAACTGCCACCCATCATGCACGCCACTAGTAAAATAGCACACAAGGCAACGATCACTTCAGACGTATAGACTATAAAAATAGTCAAAACTAGTAATAAGTCGTAGAATAATCCTATATCATACTACAATAATAATTATATAATAATAATACATATAAATACATTACATATATGAACGGATTTACATCAATTCACATCCCTACTATTTTAATCTACCTCTCACATTACACGATCACATTTAATCAATCAGCATATATCGAGGATCAACTTTTATTTACTTGACCTCCGCCCATAATAAAGCACTTATTCCTAGCGAGAATATCTTCACATATCATCACCTTGGCGAGGACCCAGATCAACTAGCATGTATATTAAACTTGTAGAATAGACTCCGCGCCATCACTGAGCTATGGAGCCTTTGAATACCCACAATTACACTTACATTTTTAGAGTATTATTACTATATCATATAGACAATATTAATCAGAATCTACTTATATTATGACCATTTATTTCACACACATATATTTCAGAGCACCGAGAGAGAGAATCACTACTTAGACTTTCACACTCACTATATTTGAGATACTATGACGTACAGGGGTCAATTTTTCAAATTTTATAGTTCTTTAAAATGTCACAAATAATATCATGAAGTTCAATAATAGAGTCCTGAAATGTCCCTACGAGCATTTTATGAACATCGTATTCGCTCGAGACGACTTTCACACACCTATGTGTATATATTTATTAGTCTCGACTCTTAAAATTGCGAGAGAATTATCACTCACTCTATGACGAAGCTTCACTATCTTATCGTACTGTTCATTCCTAAGTACATTTACTTACCTAGATAGCACCACCTTTTTCCTACATTGATTATTCTGAGTAATTTGAGTGCACAGAGTACAATGTTAGACGCGCACACACTACGTTTTGAGAGCATCATCATGAGTGATCCAGTTGTAGCCTCAGTTTCGATCCGTAATACCTCGCGGGACGTTTACACCTATCTCTTTTCCCCCTCCCCGGCGGCATCCAACGACACACATTCTTCCAAGTTCTCACATCCTTATCTACTCCTTAATCAGCGTGGCTCCTAGCAGTATTGAGACCATCGTCCCTATCGCTGTCGCCCCTTGTCCCTTGTCTGTCTTTCTTTCGTTCATTGATCGGTAGAAATTACATACCGATGTTGACACCTTGCCCTCCTTTTCGGCCGCTCCTTTATTGAGCTGTTGCGCCACCTCACCACATAATTCCATATTTCGCATAAGGTTTTGCCAGTTTTTGGACTCTCAACACTTATTAGAATAGAGATTATTACACTCTGGCCAGACCGTTAACACTTACTTAGACTTTAATTGAGAACTTTGAAAATCTACTAATCGTCATAGACATGCATTATTAATTATACACGATTTAGCAATTTGGCCATTGTTCCTTAATTAATTCCACCTTCCTACATATTCATCTCCTACAGGGACATACGTTCTGAACTATGTCCCTGTCATGTTGTTACATGTCTGGCTTTTACGCATGTGTTGATAGACTTTGACGATATGAGAAGCGAGGATTAATAATATATCCAAATAATACAGCCTTAACCAAATATCATTAATAGCACAATAATTACACTACAATATACTTAGTTATCAGGTAATCCAAGTCTCAATTCAGCGAGTCAATAATAACTACCAATCATACCACCTAATAAATACAATAAATAAACTCCACAATCACAATGAGACTTGAGATAATATCGAAAACTCATTCGTCGGTAGTGAAATAATAGATAATATAATAATAATACATAATAATCATACATAATAATAATATATTTATATCAGTCATGTATATTAATCCATATAAATGAGTCACCCTTACTAGTTTTCTACACGAACAAAATAAAGTTACAACTTAGAGGAAGGACTCGAAATAAGTTTTCGAAAAGTTATATATAGTATAATATAGTATATGTAATTCCATGGCAGATATACTTGGTTATATACTTGCTAACCAAACATATATATATCATATATATTATATAATATCAATTACCACCACTACTATTATGTATTTCTACCTGTCGTCTTTCCCCTTGATGGAACTGGCCTCACACTAGGGATCAGTCATCTTTCTTCGTTACACGATATAATATCCAAGTATTCCACATACTTGCAGTGCCATGGATCAGCCCTGAGTTTACAATTTTATCCTTACCTTATATATCTCTAATTTACTTGAGCCTTATTTATCCCCCCCTTACACTTTATGTGTATTATTATTTATTCGTATTTTATCACTCCTCTCGAGACATACTACAACCGGCACGTGTGAGCATTGATCCCCACGAGAGCATGTTATGCTAAGAATAATAATCTCCTATTCTATATTTCCTTTTTAGCTTGTAGTGTTTTACTATGATGTAATAATTTTTTCACCCCTTTTATCCTACTCACTCACTCACGTTTCTCTTTCCCTCTCTTTACCTGCTCCCTTATACTACTATACGTTATTTATTACCTTATTATACCTAATGTAGTATGCTCTATACGTACATACATATATCTGTTTCTTTACCTCAAAGCCATTATACTAGTTCATTTCTCCCCCTTATTCACTTTGCCATATGTTTAATCAGTTTAATTAGGAACTACGTATTTTTAACATCGTATAGCAGTTATACTTACCCCCAGCCTGATGCGGCGCTCTTCTCCACCCATACTAATGTATTATTCTGATTACAACTCGTCATTTATAGCCGATAAAAATGAGGTACACTTACGTTGCCCTCACGCGAGAATACCACTTGCTTTGTGTGCCCCGGTAATACAAATATGATCTATCTACACATATATGTATATCATGTGCTTTTTATCCACATTTATTGTGAGACTCTCATATATATCTATCTTATTTACATCTTTCCAGTTAATCTCGCATCTCCCTAGTGTATTGCGTCATCATATGATTTTCTACCTGCATTTCTCGCTTCTTCCCTATTTCTCATTAATTTCGCCGTGTCGCCTGCGCCATATTTAATATGACTCTGCACTCTTGCAGTCTACATCATTAATTTATTTATCACCTATTTATTATTATTAATTTCGACTTGGTTATTATTTATATGAGAGTGTTTTGCCCAATTCTAATATTATTAACTTACTTATTAATATATTTTTCTATTATTAATATTATTATTCATTTCTTTCTTTCATATCTTATTATAATAAGACATCCTAAATCACCAGACATTCAACACTTCAAATAACCACTGTTAATACATATAATACTAATATTTCGAAATGCCCTAAATCTCACTTATAATACCTCCTTCTCTATCACTCTTCCTATCTCACTCTCATGTGTAGGGCTGGTGGCCTGTCATCCCACATCACTTTTGTCATCCTACTTCATCTCCCACGCGATTCCCCAGCCCTGCGCCAGGCCAGGCGAGGCTTCGGTGGGAGCTCTTTCCACAATCAACACTAACAGTCATGGGAACCGCCGTGCAGTCCTCGCCACTAGCAGTGGCACTCGGAGTGAAGCCGATCTGGCGAGCCGGACCCTTTCAACTGGCAAGTCGAACCACAACCACAGAGTTGGGGGGCTAGGCAGCCCTGGCCACCACCTCTTTCATTGCATTTAAAACGGTGCGTGGCCGTATTACCACTGCAACCATAATGAAGCCGCCGGAAGATCAATATAGAAGAAAGACAGGTCACTCAAATACGTACATGAGATAATCAATGACTATTATTTTGGCAAGACTCTACGCAGGCTGCGATATGCCTTAAACGTAGCTTATGGTGCCAGATTCTAACCTAAGGCTTTCGATATGCCCTACGCAGCTTTTGTTGCCTGTAATACTCGGGCGAAAGCTTTCGATATGTCACGCAACAGCAATAGATTCACGGAAATGTGGAAGAGCAGAGAACAACGATACAAACAAATAGGGAAACTCTCAGAGGAAAGTTTCTTACGAAACTATAATAATTGAGAAAATAAAAATTGAAGAGTTGAATTTTGATATCTTTTATGAGAGATAAGATTCGAAATCTTAGAAGACGGAGGTTAAAACGCTAAGATGTATTTGAGGGTTAAAGAGGGGGTCCTCTTTTCTCGGTTAAGTTTGAAGTGAGAGCACGTTTCAGGCAGAAAGACAAGTGAAGTAGATTAGACAGAGACCAAATATTTTACACCAGGCGGGTGGAGCTCAAAACACACAAAGTTTTGGAACCACGAAGGAATAATCAAGATATAGACCTGTCTTAGGCTTAGCTCAGAAGAGAACGGCAAATAACTTCTAATGGGAAAAATAACAATGTTTTGACATGAATGAGTTGTAGGGGTGGAGAATATAATCGAAATCGTCTTAAGTTGAATTAGAGGAGAAAGTTTGAGTCGAAGAGTTTGACTTTAGTGAAAATACAATGAGCAGGTGTACACGTCGGGGGATATAGAGACTAAGCAGTGTAAAATAGATAGGAAGTGCTCATTAATGAATAGAAATAACTAGTGTTTCCACTATATCTTTTAGTGCGAGATAGTTTAGACATAGAGAGAAGCTAGGATACAAGGGATTATTACTCCGCACGGTTTTATCAGGACGAGAACCAGCGTTTCAGATTAGGGTCACGGTAAGTAGTTATTTTTGCACACATATGCCGTACATACGGATAATATTAATGCAAATAGATTTCTCTAGAGGTTTATAGAGGAGATGTTAAACTCTTGAGAGAGTAACATTCCCAGAAAAAGACAGAGAGTTAGCGGAACCTTGGGGCAATACCTATAGAGTTCAGATAACTTATCATATTTAATAACAAAAGTGATGTAGAATTTCTATATATTATTATTATTTATTATTATTTATTTATTATTATTATTATTATTTATAATTTTATTATTATTATTATTATTATTATTATATTATTATTATTATCTATTGATTATTAGTATTATTATCATTATTGCCTCCCAAGGTTCGTTAGGGTTTGTGCTCTTGCATAGTCGACAATGCATATGTTCTATCATCTCCCTTACACGAGAACTCACCTCCGATGTGATGCCGCTCCAGCTCTACACACTTCAACACACACATACATTCCCGAGTATACGACCTTCCAGTAACCTATCTGTCCCTATCGAATAATGTCCATGAATCTTAATGTCTTCACAACATTCGAAATTTTCACACGTATCTATTGCATAACTGCAGTGCGTGCTACAACGTTATTCCACCTTCCGTTGGTGCAATGGTACTTTTCCCGCAATGCAACACTTGCAGCGGTGTAACACATAATTCAGCGATCTTAGCTAAATTTATTATTATTTCTCGGATAACGTAATCCACTCATGAAGGAGGATTGCGTATTACAATCAATTATTAATATAAAGTGATTGATGTTAATTAAATGATTCTAATGTATGAGTTTGAGGTTCAACTCTAAGACTATCAGAGTGTATAGATTGGGAGTTATTGCTCATAACACTGTCAAGCAACTCCAGTTTCCAACGTTCATTCTTAATACGCCACTATGCACTTCACGATCACAGTGATAGGTCCTAACTCTCCCTATGATGTCGCCTAGATATTACTGAATTTGTGCCCGTCTGTCTCATACCACAGATCTGAAATGCAACTGAAACACTAGCTCGTTTACGGGCTACCCGAAAGAAAGGAAAGAGTGTCAAAGTAGGACAACTGTGACTCGTAGTAGTACACTATTTATTAGTTTTGGAGAGAACGATTTCCCAGTTTTCTAGGTCATAACGAGCGATACATCTCACAAGTGTAAAGCCATTTGGGGCAGTGCGTAGAGATCCGTATTAAATTAAGATAGATTAAACATCATAGATTTTTACACAGAGAACGGTATTAGCGTCTGTTATTGCACTAAACTGGAATTTCGAAGGGTCCAGAATATTTATGATACTAGACTAGTATAAAAAATTAAATGAACAATCCAGAAGAAATTATTCAGAGAATTGGAAGTTAAAAGGAAATTGATCTAACATGATTATATATTAAAACAAAGCCTAGACACAGACTGAAATTTTTCGTATCGTAGATCTACGAGTTAGACTCTTATATCCATTCCCTATAGTGAGTCGTTTTACCGTTACCTCTATTATTATTTACACTGTACAACGTTATGCAATATCACATACTATTGCCCATTGCTGCTAACATTAATGGATCTCACATCCACCCTCAGTCTCTTTTGAGCCTGATAAATTGTCACATCTTAATTAGCTATCGATTGACTAACGAAGTCGCTGTGGAGGTGATTATCTAGTCTTAGCCGACCTCTCTACTAATAGTATTCTGAGTTTTGGTATTAAACAGCGAGATGCAGACAGAATAAGTGTTTTAATGAGGACACGGAGTGACAGTTCTCCCGAAAAATAAGATAATCTTCAATGTAGTTATCTTCACGGGAGTATTCAAGATACAAAGAGATAAGTGCGGATTTAGCAGAGAGGATGAGGATGATAGCTATACACCAAAGTGGATCTTAGAGTGTCAATCAGAGAATTATAGCACGAGAATGAGAGATGAGACTAGAGTCTATGACCGCAACGAGACAATATAGATGACCTTACCCTCCCCACAAAATTCAGAGAGACAATAATTAGATGACACGAAGAGAGAGATAACCAATATAACGCAATAACCACGAGAGAGATCAAGATCACTAACCACAATGCAGTAGAAAAGGATGATGAGGCAGGAAGTAGGGTAATAATTATTATAACCAAACGGATTAGAACCACCCAATTTATATCAAATAAACACCACACAAAATAAATGACTTATAAATCGTAAAATGAGATCTAAAATCACCCATATAATATATATTTAATTAATTTATAAAGAGTCAGGGATGATTATGATGGTGGTAAATAAGGTAGTCCCACTAAAGTAGCAGACCTACACTATAAGAGTAGAGTACTGAAGACAATGAACGAACGCAGAGAGAGGAGAAAACACATCCATTAATAGGAAGATCATAAATTATAACGTGCCTTAAGACTGTACCGTTCACCCATTTATCCATAACAACATATGCATAGATAGGGGTGTAATTAATACATATACAATCAGTGGAATGCTCACGCTAAAAATAACAGATCCCACTAACACCATTATAATAATTAATGTAAATTTAGAAATATAAAATATAAATAAAAATAAAATCATAAAAAAAAAATAAAAAAAATTAAATACACAATAAATTACTAAAAATATCAAAAAAAAGTATTTAATTGAAAGTACTTAAAATATTTTTCAAAGAAAAATACAAATATTATAAAGTAGTAACTGAACAAATATATAAATAAATACTAAAAACTAATATCAAATATAAATAATACAATAAAATAAAATATATAACATTACACTTTTCATAAAATATAAACATAAAATCAAAATAAATATTTATGCAATTTTATAAAAATATATATTAAAACATATAAATAAAATAAATGACTTAGAAAATCAAATAATAATAAAATTAAAAATACTAAAATTCAAAATATAAATATTAATATAAAATAAATATCTATATACTATAAAATATAAAATATATTATAAATATAAACATACATATATAAATAATAAAATATAAAATATAAATTAAAACACATAAAATAAAATAAAATATCAATATAACAAACTTCTCAAATAATCTCATCACTATACAGTGGTGATCACTAACGTACACACTAGTTACGAACAAGTCACACACATATCCATCATACACTACCCTACACACACTACCATCCTAATAAATTTAAAATACCCCGAATATAAACATAAAATAACAACCTCTTACTTCACACATTAAGTAACACAGTCATACATAGATAGGCAACTCATAGAGACTGATCTATTAACACTCACGCACGAATTACTAATACACAATATAAAATAAGACTATACCACTACTATCTACAATTACAGAATAGGTTTTTCCCTCGGTCATTGCATCATCCCTCCGGTATCCGTCCTCCACTAAATCTCTCTAGAGAGACTTATTACTATAGTACTTCAAATAACATAACTTACTATAACATACCCACCGTACCACCCCCCATAAAATACCTTCACATATAACATACTATTTATCTCTACTCTAGACTTTCTACCTACTATCTCCACTCCTACTATAAAATAATAAAATCTTCTACATACTTATCAAAATCATTTATACACTCACCAATCATTCTACCATTATCACATATATCTGGTATATACCGTCCGGCCCTCTCTCTATACACTACTCATTGTTACACACTAGCGGAGTTATTTAGCACACACTCTTTATACCAGAGATATCACCCTTCATTCTTGTCGTCACTCATTAACTACATCACACTAGTTAAATATACAGACTACCATACAGACTACACATAGTGAGATATTCACAAAAGTCTAACATCATAGAGTATACACTATCTCTTTCATTACACTATCTAATACTATACATCTCTTACATCACAATCACTACTGAATAGAGTGAATATAAAAATATCAAATAATTAAACATCACTCAGAGACCTTCACTGAGAGTATCAAAATATAAAATAATATAAATATAAATAATATAAAAATATAAAATAGATATAAAATATAAAATAAATATAAATATAAAAATAACATATTGAGCCACAGTATTCACACAATTTACACTCATGAGCCATTCACGAGTTATACTAATTCCATAAATACATTACCTTACATATATATATCAACAAATAACACTATATCTCCCCAGAACTACTATATAAGCTTTATATTTATACACTTTTCACACCATATATATCACCAACATAACTATACCCATCTCCTCCCTCCCAAACACCAATTAAACTCTAACCTTATAACACTCATTACATGCATAATATCTCATAGAGAGAGAGAGTTATAAATAATATGAAAAATACTTTAACTAGAGATTTTTACTATACAAACACCATACACATATACTAAAATAACAAAGTAAATATAAAATAAAAAATAAATATAAAATAAAAAATAATCTAGCAACATATGAGACAACGAGTCTCACGTCATATCACAAGTATTGATTAGAGACATATACATCACTCACCACCACCCAACACGTCACTCAGAAAATTAATTTCATGACCGGTCATTTTCCACAAGAAACTAAAGAAAGATCTCATAATCATCCTAATAGAATTACAAAAATATATAACTAAATAGAAGAAAAGTGAAAACACAATATTCTATAGCCAAAAAATCATTCATCATATTCCATACAACATAATATAAATAAAAAATAAATAAAATATAAAATAATATAAAATATAAAATAATATAACATATAAAATAATATAAAATATAAAATAATCAATTTAACATTTGTACCCAAATACACAATCACATAACACAATAATAAAATAATAGTTGAGACACATTCCAACAGTAAATATTTACTAACCACACCTACTACCTACACATAATATACCTAAATCATCACTATAATTACTACATATTAGTCTTCCAATTACCCAAGTCATCACTTTTGCTACTAAAACTCAATATAAAATATCTACATAAACACTAAGACTTTATCAGTATACACCAAATCACATATATACACATCTTTCTCTCACAAATAATCTCAGAAACACTCATAAAATATTACTTTACACTTGGAATCACTACCAATCAGAATAATTATTGAGACACTTATTCTCTACAACTATCGAGACATAGCTAAATATTATGCTGATAATAATAGCCTTTTGTTAATATTAATAAAATATAAAATAATATAAAATTATATAAAATATATTATAATTATATTAAACATACACTCACTTAAAATACTAACACATACGGTGTCTCGATATGTGTGGCTTCTGCTCGCCTTGCTAATCATATCACAAATATAAACACTGAGTATTTACTCTACACATATATAACAAGTGAATTCTATGAGAGAGATATCTCTGAATAGTTGCACCATCTATACACTGAAAGTAATAAAATGATCAGATACTTAAATGTATAATTCTAGTTACTTTGTCGCTGGTCTAACTCCCGCATAAATCCTCTTCATTTTTTGCATTCCCCACGTCTCCCTTCATCACTCACTACTCTAAAAATTATAAATAATTACTATAAAAATTAGTAAAAATAACTGAATGTCAAACTCAAAGTCGAGTATTCACAATACTGAGAGAGCACTATAAAATAATCATTAAAATATAAAATCATAAAATAAAATCATGTTAAAAGAGTGAGCACTACTCATCACCACTCAGCAATTGTATAGATCATAAACATATAAACTAATTCACAAAATATACAACATTCTTCTATTATCAATACTAACATCACTCATAATATACCACTATACTTCTATACATTTAAAATAATAATATTCTATATAGGTGCTAAGAATTCATTATATTTCATCACTAGGATACTTAGATTGAACTACTAAAGTATGAGTTATCAAATAATATATCATAATACCACTCACCACACACTCAGAATATCTACTAAGTTTTCTTTTAATTTTAGTATTGCTACAATTTAAATATAGCTAAAAAATAATATAATATTCCATTTAGCCCCAATATGAAATTAATAATTTATTATACTAATTTGAAAAAGAGATTTAATATTTTTAAATATTGAGTAAAATATACATTCAACCATAAACAATATAAACTAAATTCCATAATACCACAATAATACTATTAATAATATATAAAATCATTCTGGAAATCATAATAATAATAAATCAAATCCAATATAATAATAAAATAAAAAAAAATACTATAAACTGAACTATAATATATATACATATAATAGAGAAAATCAAAAGAGTAAAGATAAAAATATCATATATATAATAAAAACATACAAGCAGTAATATTATATATACAACATAGAGTAACCATACGAAAAACTCAAACAACACAGAATTCACAAATAACAATATTATAATATAAATATACAAGTCATCAAAAAAATAAAACAATAAAGTAATAATAATATAATAGAAAAAAAACATTCTTAACAAAAAACTTTAAATCAAAAAAATCGACCAGAGAGATAAGTATAAAGTAGAGAGATAAAAAGAAACTAGAGAACAAAAATAGACAATATCATAAGACTTGAGACATACACAATTAAATTGATCATAATAAACGATCAAATCATAATATAATAAAACTAATCAACTACACAAATTTATATATACTGATCCATATTCTCCCATTAACAAGTTACTACATCCCTCTTTCATATTCACCAAAACTCACAACATCAGAAAAAATATAAAATAAAAGATAAAAATTAAAAAGAATAAAAAAAAATTAAAAATAAAATAAAATAAAATAAAATAAAATAAAATAAATAAACATAAACTAGTAGGTCTTTTACAATCACTCACGAGATAATATAATAAACACTTCACGCTGAGTAGGGAACATTAGTATAACCACAACAATTATTCACGAAAGAAAATTAAAATTATACACATAACATATAATAAATCCACTAATAATATCAATAGACATACTACTATACATAACTAGTTATAACCTAGTTAGTTGAAAAGAAAAGAACAAAATGATATTAAATATAGTACGTTTACTTCTAAAACTTCCATAATAAAATAAATACACACACTGACTCATATTAACACATCCACACCAGAAAAACTTTACATCACCATCATATACATACCTTGCCTGTAGGCCCGAACAGTCCTTCCTTCTTAAAGTATCCGACATATACAAACTACCTACGAGTGAAAATATAAGAGAGGTACAACCTGCACAAATACTCAAATGAGTAGATCAAACATTTATCTAAAATATAAATATAGATATAATATCAATATATAAATAAAATAAAATACAAAATAAAAATAAAAATACTACTTTTGAGAATTGAATAATATCAATATAAGATATAGTGATAACTGCATTAATACTAATTGTGAGGAACTACAGCTTTTCACACACTCAGAAATGAATGAACTTCATCCATACAGTAATTATCACGATACAAGACATGTAGTTGATCTTTCACGGCTGAGAGAACAACCTGTTCACTGCACATATACATACAATAACAAATAAGATAACATAATTAAATATAAACAATATAGCACTAAAACATGACACAAAATAAAATACAATAATATCAAACCTAGAAATATATCATCACTAACAATCAAACTATTAACATTAGAACACATACAAATAATATATACCAATACCGGACTCAAACCTAAAATGTAGTACATATCAACTACCACATAAAATAAATACATAATCTCAAAATAAAATAAATAAACATACAATAAAATAAAACAAACACATTGAACACTAAAGTATATCAACTAAAACTCACACATAAACTAATACTCTACTATATATTCATCTCTTAAAATATAAATAACACATCAATAAAATAAAATAAAATAAAATACAATAATCAAACATCAATTCTTCTACTTTATAATAACACATCATAATCACCCTATACATTAATAAATACATACACACTTTAGAGTAAGTTTAAGCCAATTAGCAGAGATTAATATATAAACACTATATAACTTATACAACTGTACTTCATAAAATACAATAAAACTCAAATACTATACCATACATACATGCACAACAACTTTAAGAGCACATCTATATACACGAGATATACCATAATAATACAAATAAATAAAATACCATAATTCTACAAATAAAACCTGTGTATATCACTGAGCTCTAACATCCTAAACCATTTATATATACAATCATCTCACAAACTCCATCACCGCACCACACATGACATATCTTAAATATGAACACTAAATCTCATACACCACATATATCACAAACTAAATAATACACCACTTCTTAAACTACTACACAATACACCATAACCCCAATATCAATCATATCAATCTATCACACATCAATATAAAATACTTCTTTATATCCACTAGAGATATTAAAGTATACACTTCAATATTAAATTACAGTAGTTAGCCTTACACTATATATTATATATATACAGAGCATATGTTCCATAAATAATAATAAAACGTATAAATATAACTCCAAAACACGAGATATATTTAACACGGTCTGTTTTCCCACGGGTCCTGTGTATTCATAAACGAAGGAGTAAACACTAGAGAGTTACATAGAGAGAGAGTACAATTGACAACAGAGTCACAGAGATACTTATACAATGCAGCGCTTGCACCAATACGAATATGTTACTAAACTTACAAACATAGCCATAATTAGAGACTTTAGAGACAGAGTTATAAATATAACAAGACAGTGAAAATCACGAAACATGAAATGTGGCGTAAATTAAATTAAGACTTATTATATCA
>JABUQX010118311.1:25000-27500 GCA_015478945.1 Trachelipus rathkii
TGGTAAAATTTCTTAGTGGAATGTAAATAACTACAATAGCTACAGGAAAAGGAATACATTTTTGGAACTTGGTAAAATTTTACATAGGAAAACAAAAATAAAAATAAAAAGAATTATTGTTAATAATTATAATATGAGTAGTAGGCCCATGAGACCTTTATACGTTACTCGTTAAAGTAAATAGACTTTCTATTAATTTTTTTAACTAAAGAATACCCCAAGGGGGTATACTCGCACCGATAGTGGTGGAGTCGGGGTCTCTACCTTCCTGGGAACTACGGTAGGACTATTCCTTCTCCGGGAGGGTCTCCGAACCCCCGCTCTTGGTATTTGGGTGTCGCGGGGGTTCTCCCGCTCTTCTACGGGGTATGGAAAACGTCCCCCCTGTGCCCCCGTCGGCTCGAGCCCCTTACATTGCCGTGTAATACCTTTTCACATAGTATTAATATATATATATATATATAGCGGTATATATATATATATTTGAGTAGCAATATATATATATATGTTATATATATATATATATATATATATATATATATATATATATATATATATATATATATATATATATATATATATATATATATATATATATATTACGGTATTCATTAGAATCTCCCAAAACAATAGCCTTCTTTTTTTTTTTTTTTTTTTTTTTTTTTTTTTTTTTTTTTTACATTCTGGTATAAAATGTTGCCAGGATTCCAACAATGTGTTCCCTTTCCCTGTAGCTATTGTAGTTTTTGAGATATGGATTGTGGCTCTTCAGAGGCGGCCTTATATCTGTAACAATAACGGTAGAAATTATAGCTATAATTATAATTATAATTATTATTATTATTATTATTATTATTATTATTATTATTATTATTATTATTATTATTATTATTATATATTATTATGATTATTATTATTATTACATATTATATATTATTATTACATAATATTATAACAATATTTAAATCAGTTTATTTCAAAAAAATTATTTTAGGATTTTAAACTATTTCTTTCTGATTACAAACAATATTATGATATTTAATGTTCAACCTCACAAAATTAGTGGTTAAGTGAAATCAATAAAGAATCTATATATATATGTATATATATATATATATGATATATATATAGGTATATATATATATATGCTATATATATATATATATACATATATATATATATATATATATATATATATATATATATATATACATATATAGAGGAGATATATCAATTTTTTGAAATGGCCAATCTATTAATATAATTATGAAAGCCACTTTCTTTGAAAGGTGAATTTAATCTCAAACCTCAAATAATGAGACCCCCATCAACCTCCTCTCTTTCTCCCTAACTCCGACCTTAACAATTAAAACAGAGATTTTACATAGATTATATACTTTTTGCACTAGTATTAAAACTCAAATATGGGAAGGTTGTGCTTGAGAGACATCAATTTTTTTCTGCCTTTTCTGCCTTTTCTGCTGAGAGCCTGTTTCTCTTTTCATCATATAATAGCCCAGCATTGCTAAATACTCCTCATACTTGGAACACTAGTTGGAGGACAGGCCAGTTATTTCCTTGCAAGTTTACTCAAGCGTGGTAAACATTTTCGGCATTTTGCTGGCACTACCCACCAACTGATAGGATCGTCATTTGATTTGTATATAGTCGTTTTTTCTCCTGATTTGCACTGCACTGATAACAAGTGTGTTTCTTCATCACTACTGGACTGTATAAATTCTTCCAGTGAATCTGTTATTAATTTACTTGTAGAAGATGTTGGTTCTGTAGATTTCGTCTTTTTCCTTTGATGATGGCTTAACACTAATAGACTATTCGACTTGGAAGCCTTCCCTTGCAAGTTTACCTAAGGGTGGGTAAAGCATTTTGCTTAACTTTCCACCAACTGATTGGACCATCATTTGAATCTAATCGTTTTTCTTCTTGATGATAGTTTTCAATCATTTGCAATAAACATCCTTTGGTAATGCATGTGTTTCTTCATCACTACTGGACTGTAGAAATTCTTCCAGTGAATCTGTTAATTGATTTAATTTGTAGAAGGTGTTGGTTCTGGAGATTTGCTTTTTCCTTTTAATGGTATAACAATAGACTGTTCGGGATTGGAAGTTTTTTCTTAACTGTGCAACAAAGTAATGATTTAATCCTGGTTCTAATATCGTTACAAAATAACTTGCTTTATAACTGGAATCTAAGTAAGTTGCAATATATGAAGGTCATTAATTTCACAGAACCCAAGCGTTTTTCTAAACTTTCTACTTCAATTTCATCTTTCTTTCTTTTTTAAAAATCCTTTCATACTTACATGTCAAGATGTAATCAGCCTGCCTCAGTCGTGAGATTAAATGGCATTACATAAGAGACAGAAACTGTAGAGGCGCTGATTTTTTTGGTAGTTTCTTCAAAATGGTTTCAATAGCTTAATGCAGTGTGATATGATGTTATTTTCCAAATTAATAAGATTGTTAACTTTGGCCTC
>JABUQX010118312.1:5000-7500 GCA_015478945.1 Trachelipus rathkii
TCATTTTCTCAATAATTTGTTTCAGTGTGAAGATTTGATATACATATCCTCTACCACTTCTAACACCATATATCACGAACATCTGCCATAGAGCTTCCCTACTATCCTATCATACGCCTGTTGCAATCCATAAAACCTAAATACTCTTCTTCTCTCTCATTTTCTCAATCATTTGTTTCAATTTAAAAAGTTGATCCACACATCCACTGCCACTCTCTGAAAGCCACATTGTTCTTCGCCAATCAGTACTTCAGTCACTCGACGCACTCTTTCAACCAAATTATAATTATAATTACCTGCATATATCTTCCTTCAACACTTAATAAACTAATTCCCATATAGTTCCTAAAGTTCCTCTAATATCCCTAACCCTTATATAAGGGATTGTTATTACTCTTATCCAATCCTTCGGAACTATACCCTCCACATCTTCCATATCTAGTCAATCAAAATCTCGCCTCCATCCTTGATCATTTTACCAGTAAATCTATATATACCCAAAGATTTACCAATCTTCAACTTTCTCACTCTACTTATAATCTCCTTCCCAAAATGCCTATTTCTTCCTACACCATGAAATACATACACTTATCACTATCACGTTTTCATCTTTGCCAGTGTAATGCAGATTTTCAAAGTGTTTCCTAAAAACTCTCCTCACATTCATTTTATTAGTCGCAAATGTACTATCCCTATTCATTATTTTAAAAAGATTATCCTTACTCTCTTTCTCAACCTTTTGTACTTCCTTCAAAAGAGAGCATCTTATTCCTCTGTAAGTCCCCATTCTTCCTCCTTTCAAACTGCTCATTTACCTCTTTTTTTCTTCCAAGTATACAAGTTTTGTCTTCCATCTATCCTCCTTATATATTTTCATTCCCCTTTCTTTTGAGACAACATCACTGGCTTTTAACACATTCAACCAAGCCTCTATTTTTACTTTTAACCGCTTTCATAACCTCTTCATTCCGCAACTCACTACTAACATTCCTACTTCCTACTTTAGCACATACATATACTTTCTTTGCCACTACTGAAAAAAGCTTCCTTCATTTGAGTCCAAATTTGTTCAGTTTCATATTGTCAACATTCAACTTATTTATTTGCAAGTACTCTCCCATGTAACCATGTTAACTTAAGTTCTCACTATTAGTTCTCCCCACTCTATTCCTTATCTTTTTCCTCTCTATCTATTCCCCCACTAACTTAATCTTACATAAAACAAGATAATGATCTGATATACCCATCCCCAACCTGCTCACTGATTTAAATCCACACATGATTCAAAATCTCCCTCTTCAACAACATAAAATCAATCATGCTTTTTCATTTCGATACCATCTCTATTCCCCAACTCTGGAATACTAGTGGATACTTTTATGCTCGACACGTACCAGTCTCCTCGCAGAAATCAATAACTTTCCTACCATTCTCATTTTCTCACGCAACCCTAAAGGCCCCAGTAATACCATCCCTTTTTTCGATCTCCTATCCAACCATTTAAGTCGCCCAACACAATCAATCTGAAGCCCTTACTCACAGTCGCTCAGCAGTATCGCAATTCCTTCTCAACTCTATCATTTCCTCTTCACCTCCAGAGCATACACATTTTACCCACAACCACTCGTTTCCACCACCTACTCTTTTCATCTTTGTTTCAATCAACAGAAAAGCACATTAATTCTCCTTTCTATAATACATTACATCACGTCTTTCCTCTTCTTCTTCGCCATTTATTCCTTCTAATATTTTCATGTACCAGACGTTTCATACAATTTGCCGGAATGTATTAGATCTTTTATCGCGATATATATATATTATATATATATATATATATATTTATATATATATATATATATATATATATATATATATTATTATATATTATATAATATATATATATATATATATGAAAATTAACGCTACAGGGTATATACTCCTCATATTTTAATAATAAAAAGAAGGGATTGTATTTATTAATTAAAGATTGCTTTATCTAAAAATAGGAAAATTGTTTTTTAATCTTATGAAATTGAAAATATAATAGATTCTAGATAAAGAGATAATTAGATTAAGATAGGGAGAAAATAACATTAAATATAAGTTATTGAAAAACTAATTTGTTTTATCTGTAGGTGAAGGGTTCGAAGTTTTCCCCTCATTCGCTCTTCAATCCCCCTAAAAATCATTTGGAAGATATTCTTTATGAATATACCATTTGTATTCTTTCATCATTATTTTCTGTCATGTTCGCCATGTTTCTTCTATTTCCTCAATTATCTCTATGTTCCTTATACCATACCTCTTGTATATTTAATACTCTGGTGTTTGATTGCTCAGAATCCAAAACTTATTCTGTTCCCTCTTGTTCTCTTTGTGAATCCCAAAGGCGTTTGCTTTTAACATGCACGCGCAAGGACGTTGCCTCTTATTGTGTTGCTGATTTGTATAGTTATTCGGAATTGTCGATGTGATTTCTTTGACTCTCTCTTACTAATTT
>JABUQX010118312.1:20000-22500 GCA_015478945.1 Trachelipus rathkii
TTTGAATTATATTCTAATAAATTCAACCTTCAACTTTATACCATCTATATTTAAGATGCTGAAGAAATAAAAAACTCCATGGTACGAAGAGAAATTTCTCTCATTGACAATGATATTCTACTAGCTGCTGTTTATATTGATCCTATCTACAGGGTAAGCCTAACTAAAGATCAACAACAAAAAGCTTAATCTACACTTTGCAATTTGGTCATTTGTATTAAAGGGTTGCAGGAAGTTCAAGAAGAAAAGGATACATCTGAACATATTGTAAGTGATGAAACTACAGCTATCCCCCATTCTACCTTCTCAAGGTCATTTTTCAGAAAGCTCAGAAGATGAGTATGAAAAGCTTCTAGATATTGAAGAGCTTAGTCGAAAGCGTCGACTGCTCTACCTCCAAAGCAAGTTAGCGTTGAAAGGCTTTTTCTGCTCTCAGCATTATAAAATCAGACCTAAGAGGAAAAATGATGGATGACCTGGCAGATGCTATTATATATATATATATATATATATATATATATATATATATATATATATATATATATTATATATATATTTATAAAATATATATATATTATTTATATATATATATATATATATATATATATATATCTATATATATATGATATATATGATAAAACGTGAACTTCAAAAAAATATTTCTAATATCTCTGAAAAGGCTCAAAACGTACTTTTTTCCTATTCTACAGGAAGAAAGAAAGCCTAAAGAACTAGCTTTAATGAGTGTTCATCGTAGCTGAAAAATATAAACGAAGGAAGTTATCAATCATTTTGTTGTTAAGAGATAAAATTAAGAAATTTTTATATGAAGAAAATGATATCTTTTTATTTTTATTTTCAAATTACTATTAATGTTACATTACTGTCAATGTTATATTTGCTTCGGACTGAGCCCAATTTTCACCCCCCCCCTAAAAATGGACATAAAATTCTTAATTTTCATCTAATTTTGATAGGAAAAAAAACAAACTGTAGCTTTTTCTGACCATTAAAACGTCGTTTTCGAGTGTTTTTTTTTTTTTATCTCAGAATTTTCATTTTTTCAAAAACCCTATGTTTTTGACATTGCTCCTTTCAACTTTTACAATTTATTTCGAAATGATTCATACTTGAAATATACTTTGTGGATGGGTCCATTACCTACAAAATGCATGAAATTTTTTTTATTTTTTAAATTTGTGCTCAGCAATGTCAAAATTCAAATCCACATCATTTGGTTTTTAAAATGAAAAATTGCGATAACTTTTTTTCTGCTCATGCGATCTGAATGAAATTGTCAGAGCATATGCAGTCTTGGGAGATGCACAATTTTTATTTAGATATTTTCTTTGTATATCCAGTAGTTTTGTGATTGTTCTGGAACAAAAATTTAAATTTTTTTTTTTTTGAAATTTTGAAATTTTATTTTAATTATACAAAACAATAATACAACAAAAAAGATTATCTTGCCCGGCTATACAAGCCCTGAAATTGATGTTGATCGGACAAGTAGAAAAAGATATAACTCAATATTTCGGTATTTTCTATATTTGAAATCAGTGGTATATTTTGGAAAAATTTTCTAAAGTTCAAAAAAATTTCTAATTAAAAAAGCTAAGTTAAGTTAAGTTTTTAAGAAATTGTTTAGTGGCAGCTTCCTGGCATACATTCCGAAGCTTGCCAACTAAAGAATTTCTTAAAAAACTTTAGCTTAACTTGAACTTTCTGAACTTAAGAAATTTTTTTGACAGAAATTTTTTTCAAACAGAAAATATACACTGATTCAAATCTAGATATTTACCGAGTATTTAACACTAGACCTAATTTATTTTTTTCTTTGGAAAAGTGTATTTATTTTTTTTACTATCCCCATCAACATCATATAATTTTCGGAGCTTATATTAGGTTCGGTGGATGCATCTTTTTTACTCAGATAATTTTTTGTAAAAAATGAAAGAAGCAATTAAAAAATTTTCCCAAAATATTCGACTACATATGCTCTGAAATTTCATCCAGATCGCATGAGAAGAAAAAAGTTATCGCAATTTTTCATTTTAAAAACCAAAAAAAGTGGATTTTGAATTTTGACATTGCAAAGCACAATTTAAAAATCAAAAAACTATTTCGTGCATTTTGTAGTAATGGACCCATCATGCAATATTTCAAGCTTGAGTCATTTCGAAAAATTGTAGAAAGTTGAAGCCAAAAAATGTCAAAAACCATAGGTTTCGGAGAAATGAAAATTCCGAAAGAATGACTACAGACACAGAAAAACACTCGAAAACGACGTTTAAGAGTTCAGAAAAAGCTACAGTTTGCTTCTTTTCCCATCAAAATTGGCGCAAAAATTAAGAATTTTATGTCCATCTTTGGGGGTGAAAATTGGGCTCAGCCCGAAACAAATATTGGACCCTGCCCTTTATTGAAGTAATATATATATATATATATATATATATATATATATATATATATATTTTATTAATAAAATATATAATATAAT
>JABUQX010118312.1:30000-34371 GCA_015478945.1 Trachelipus rathkii
TTTGTGACACACGGGTGTGGTGGGCAACACATCTCGTGCTGACCGAGGGGTCTCTTGCAACCTCACGCAGAATACGTGTTCTCCTGTTGCAGGTGTACGCACCACACGTTGTCGTCCTCGATTGGCGGTAACAGGTTGCAAATCGCCGGTCTCGCACAATCGTCGATAAATACTAGTGAACGTTGTATGAACTGGCTGTCTTCGATCTGGGTATGTATCCCGATACAATCGTGCGGCCTCCCTAGCGTTGCCGTTAGCTCTTCCATACGTAAATATCATTTCCGCTTGTTCTTGAAACGAATACCCCATAGTCTACGGAGAAATACGTGGACAGAATTCTACGTCTTACTACACTTCACATTAACCTAGAGTTTCAATAACACGTTATGGCTGTGACCTCGATTATGCTTCAGCGTTGCCAGGCGTACGACGGAAATGTCATGCGCGTGGTATGTCTGAGATTTACAGATTTTGTAACGGTATGGATACAACCGATATTTATTCTGATGACGATATTATTAGCATTATGAATACCACTATTATCCTTAGTATTAAAATTATTATAAGTAGAAGTAGTAGTAAGTTAGTAATAATTGTTTAAGCCGTATATTATTATTATTTATTATTATTATTATATTATTATTATTTATTATTATTATTATTATTATTTATTATTATTATTATTTATTATTATTATTTATTATTATTTTTTATTTATTATTTATTATTTATTATTATTATTATTATTATTATTTTATTATTATTATTATTAATTAATTATTATTAATTATTATTATTATTATTATTATTATTATTATTATTATTATTATTATTATTATTACTTGTAATGTGAACAATATTACACTGGAATATTGTACCTCATTATGGCCTGTAGCTTCACAACCTACGTTGGTGCCACAAAATGAAACAGACTCTCCCGAGGTGTGATGCACTCAATCTGGCAACCCAGTTGGTATCTTTACAGTGGACATATTCGAACCACATAAACCGCTCACCAGGTGTGTAAACCATTGCTATACATCAAACACTTCCATCCTGAGAGTCTTTCACTCACAACGAAGTCCATTCGTGAAAAGTGTGCGTATGAAGGCCAAATCTGGTACCTTTCGGACCGTACTTTCAAACCGTTGTATCTCCTAATCCTAACGTTTAAAGGTGTATATACATAGAATCATTTTTGCTACATTTCGTGTTGAAAATTTCCCCTCCAAGTTTGTAAGTCTGCTATTGAATCATATATATATATATATATATATATATATCTTTATTTTATTTATTTTTGTTTTATATATATATATAATTTAAATATATATATATATATATATATATATATATATATATAATATATATATATATATATATATATATAAATATATATATATATATATATAATTTTGCTTCAGTACGTTAATTATAAATCTCTAGCAACATTTTAGTACGTTTTATGTACAAGTACTTTTTATTTCCTGCTTATCTAAGAAATTGCCAGATATATATATATATATATATATACTATATATATATTATATATACTATATATATATATATATATATATATATATATATATATATATATTTATATATATATATATATATATATAATATATATATATATATATATATATATATATTATATATATATATATATATATATATATATATATTATATATATATATATATATATATATATATATTATATATATAATATACTATATTATATATATATATATATATATATATATATATATATATATTATATATGGTATATATATATATATATATATATATATTATATATATATAGTATATATATATATATATATATTATATATATATATATATATATTATATATAATATATATATTATATAGGCCATGTTGATTAGCTTCCAGTTAAGCGTAAGCCAATTTTCTTTTAAAATCTACTAAATCGAACACAAAGGAACAAATACGCTCATAGCGTTAAAAGTTTTGAACTTTTTTTCTAATTAGTTAGTTAGTTATTGAAAAATAGAAAGTTAAATAAATTACTTTTTTTTGTATATCACACAACGAAGTTAAATGTAATGAACTAATTTTTTTCAGAAATTATAGTTTTTACCTTTTTTTTTTTGTAAATAAAACCAAAAAAGAAGAAGGCCAACATCTTGATACGGTACTTTTTAAATTTCTGACACCTTTCATAAAATTTGATATGACCTAGGCTAAGTATTGTGTGAGGCTTTGATTTTGCAATAGATTTTTTTGTAAAGAAAAGATTTCTTTTATACATTATTTTCCTTTACTACTTTGTTAATATAATAATAATAATAATAATTAATAATAAAATTATAATAATAATAATAATAAATAATAATAATATAATATAATTATAATTATAATTATATTAATTATAATTATAATTATAATTATAATTATAATTATAATTATAATTATAATTATAATTATAATTATAATTATAATTATTTATAATTATAATTATAATTATAATTATAATTATAATTATAATTATTAATTATGCTCATTTCAGTTTTTTTACAAGCAATATTTTTTAGTCAATTAACTATGGAAGTAAGTTGTGGTTGTGGTTCAAAGAAGCATATATTTCCATTAGGGGGCTCGAGCCGATGGGGGACAGAGGGGGGGACGAAGTCCCCCCCGTCGTCCACCTAGAGGCCGAGAGACCCCGACTCCTGATATCTATGCGGTCTACTCTAGGGTATTCGTTAGTTTTAAATCATAAAACGACTGTACATAAAACATGTAAGTATATATATACGTAATTATCCGAAAATATTTCATTTTTTTAAAATGTGCACAACCCCTTATCCGTAAATATTGCATTTTTTGAAAAAAATATTTAATATAAAAGTGATTTTTAAATAATTATTTAAAATATTTCGAACTTTTGAATCATGTCCGTTACTACATTAATATAATTAAAAAAAAGAAAAAAAAGCAAAAAAAAACAAGAAAAAAAACTTACGGAGTCATAAAACAAAACAGGTCCTATATATTTTTGAATCATGTCTGTCACCACTTAAATTCATTGTTAGTATCATATACTAGCAATATATTGAAAAAAAAAAATCAAAAGTGACGGAGTCGTAAAACATAACAGGTCATATATATATAATAATTATTATATATATATTATATATATACTATATATAATATTATCTATTTGTTATAAAAAAATACATAATATATATAGTATATATATATATATATATATATATATTTTTTTTTTTTTTTTTTTTTTTTTTTTTTTTTTTTTAAATAATTTTGAAAGAAAATTACAGTATTATAATTTTAAATTTGTTGGAACGATTTATGCATGTCTAGCAACATTTTTAGTAGTTTTATGTTCAGAAATTTCGAGTTTTTTTTTTTTTTTTTTTTAAACAATCCAGAGTGAAATAAATAATGAAGCATAAAAGTTAAATTACATTTTTATACATTAAGTACAGGGTTATGGTTTTTCATATTTTAAGAGGTGTAAGCCTGCAATAGTACTAAAATTTTCAATTTGGTTTTAAGCATTTTACATTTCAATTTTATGAAATGTGTTCGAATTCATACAATCGATATAGTATATGGAGGTGGAAGCGGATAATCGACATGAATCCTATATATATATATATATATATTATATATATATATATATGTATATTATATATATAATATATATATATATATTATATATATAATTATAGTATATATATATATATATATATATATATATATATATATAATATGGAGAGAGGGGTGTGTGGAGAGAGAGAGAGAGAGAGAGGATCATGTCCATTTACCGCCTCAACATCCAAATAAATATCGATTGTATGAATTCGAATACATTTCATCGAACCCGAGTGAAAATGCCTAAAGTCAAATCGAAACTTTATTATTAAAAAGCTTCATACATTTAAGATAATATTTAAAAAAAAAAGAAAAAAAAAAGTGAATATTAAAATTATGTAAACTAACAAAATCATAAACTTTACTTAATTTAAATATAGTTTATGATCTATTTAAACTAACTACAACTGTAATAACCTTTTACTTACGTATTATAATGTATTTTATTTTCATATTTTATTATGTTCACTCAATAATGTTAAAAAAAAAAAAAAAAAAAAAAACACGCTGTGGCAACAAGAGATCTTCAAGATTTTATTCGATTAGTAGATTTAAACCAAAATTGGCTTGAAGTTAACTGGAAGGAGGATTAATCGATATGAACCTTCTATATATATATTATAGTATAGTTATATATCTTTATATCTTATAAAATATATATTATATATATATATATATATATATATATATTATTATAATATAATATTATATA
>JABUQX010118313.1:10000-12500 GCA_015478945.1 Trachelipus rathkii
TTCATATGGAGTAAAACACATTAGAAACTCTATTAGCACAATGAAAACAACTGGGCATTATTTTAGTTTTCCAATACGAAAACTATTTTAAAAGAAAAAATCTTTCCTATTTTTTCTTTTTGTTGTGGTAACCGTGTATCTCGTAAGTTGTATCGATATGTAAACGAGAAGAAAAACCTCTTAATTTAAGTTTTGATGTATTAGGAATACTGAACGTGACACAGGCTTCAATTCCACAAGAGTACATTACCCAATTCCTAAGTAAATGAGTTTCTAAGAAAATGCATTTGGGCTCGTTGAAGTATGTGGAAACTCCTAGTCTGAAGTTACTGTATTTCAAATGGGTATTTCTTTCAATATAAATTAGTTGTAGTGATCCGTTCAACACTGGCTTTTATTCCAACCCACATAAAAATGCTGTAATCAGTGGAACATACCTCAAAAAATGTCCTAGTGGATGATACAAATGTTTGATTTTTTTCTTCGCTCATTGGAGTAGCTTAATTCCGTCATTGTTTGCACGAATATTTTTCTAACTCATGCTTTGCCAAGTAGACGAATATTTGCATATCTTTGTTCGTTTTGTGAGGGAAAAACACATGCAAAACGAAAACATTAAATGCTTTGTCAAACTCAACATGTGTGTAGCCGCCTTAATTAGGCGATATATATATATATATATATATATATATATATATATATATATATATATATATATATATAATATATATATATATATATATATATATATATATATATATATATATATATATATATATATATATATACATATATATATATATTGATTCGGTCTTAATGGTTTTCGATGTTATTAATTAATGTGGAATATTGTGAAGTATTTCTATCGGCTATTCACATCAACATCAGAATATTAACTAATTAAATTAATTGGAACTCAAATGTAAGATCACGTTTTATACATACATATATACATACATTCATACATACATACATACACACATACACACATACATATATATATATATATATATATATATATATATATATATATATATATATATATATAATATTTATATATATATATACTTTATATATATAACTACTTATATATATATATATATATATATATATATACTATATATATACTCTGCTATAGATATATATATATATATACATACATAATCCTCTCCACATAATACATAATACTCTTACGATACATCTTATCACTCATATATATATATATTTATAATATATATATATATATATATATATATATATATATATATATATATATATATATATATATATATATATATATATATATATATATTATAACTATATATAGGTATTATCCCTTGAGGTAATTCAATATATGAAAATTCTACAGATTTATTTATTTATAACAAACATTTCAAAAAAACTAAATTCAAACACTATTTGATAATTTGATTAAGTAAGTCGAGCTTTCGTGTACGTAATCGTATCACTTCTTCGGGACTAAATTCATCTGTTGGACTTTGGTTCTGAATTTGACTTCTTTTTTAATTTCTGGTAACTTGGTATATTTTCTTACCGATGGTACTCTGTTCATATCTCTTGTATTTTATTGATTTTAAACCTTTTTCAGTATGTTGCTGAGTGATTTGAATTCCTTAAAGTTTTTGTTAGTTGCATCATCTATTGCTATTTCTCCTCTTTGTATGTTGAAATTTGTGCTATTTCTTATGATGAATGATTCAATAAATTTCCTTTTATCTGCATTTCGTATAGTTTTTATTATAGTAGGGGAAGCTATATTAATGGAGTGGTTTAAATTTTGCCGATGTTTTACTAATGCGGAATTGGTTAAGTTGCATAAAAAAAGAAGAAAATCTATAGACTTTTCAAAGAACTTTATTTAGATTAAAAGTTTCATAAATATATGTTGAACCTAAAAATCGTCGTAATTTGTTAAAAAAAAATATTTTTACCTATATTTTCCAATATGGAAAATCATACGTCTGCGATTTTACGTCAGCGAGGTATGAAATAACACAACTGTAACACAAATGTTTTCGTTTTGCATGTTTTTTTCCCTCACAAAACGAACGAAGATATGCAAATATTCGTCTACTTGGCAAAGCATGGGTTAGAAAAATATTCGCGCAAACAGTGACGGAACTAACCTACTCCAATGAGCAATGAAAAAAATCAAACATTTGTATCCTCTACTAGGATATTTTTTGAGATACTTTCCACTAATTACAGCATTTTTATGTGGGTTGGAATAAAAGCCGAAGTGTTGAACGGATCACTACAACTAATTCATATTGAAAGAAATACCCATTTGAAATACAATAATTTCAGACCGGGAGTTTCCACATACTTCGACGAGCCCAAAAGCATTTTCTTAGAAAATCATTTACTTAGGAATTGGGTAATGTACTCTTGTGGAATTGAAGCCTGTGTTACGTTCAGTATTCTTAATTCATCAGAACTTAAATTAAAAGGTTTTTGTTCTCGTTCACATACCGATACA